>OOFE01027619.1:74784-96233 GCA_900323365.1 Monocentris japonica | reverse complement strand
TCATTCTCCATGACAGTGAACCCCCAAGGGTCCTTAAAGCGGGCCCCACAAAATAACACTTCCAATTCGCCAGATAAGCAAATGAGAGAGGGTGTACAATGATCTGATGTTTCTCAGTTGTAATTTTTCAATCTTAAATTAAACCCAATGACCAGAATTTATCAGATGAGAGACTTTCTGCCCATATGGTTATGTGTTTGGGGATCCATTTTTGGTGCTTGAAATGGTTTGAGGAAATTAGGCTTGACCCATATCTGTGTAACTGGCTCTCATCATTTTGTTTGTACATAAAATGTTTGAAGAAGCAGTGGCTGAAAAAGTCGAACAAAGAGTCATGTCTTCTTCCCTGTATCCCCATTTAGATCTCCTCCCTGGTGACCCTACAACTGTTGACTCAGGTCGGCCATGATGAGCAGCTGGATGCCCCCAAGTACAAATGTGCCGTTTCTCTGGACTTCATCCGCGCCATATCCAGGTAGGGGTGTGTGGTTATACATGATTGTGACTGAATGAAGAATTATTGAAGGGTGTACTTTCTAGTTTTTTGGTGCTAAAAATATGCTCTTTGTGTTTTTTCTTCCAGGACTGTGAATTTTGACATTGTGAAGTACCTGTATGACTACCTATAAACCCGTTGTGGATCAAGGAGAGATGATAAAGGGACACTAAGACAAGAATACACTTAAGGACAAGCATTTGGCGAAATTGCATCTATTGGACTATTGGAGAGAATTTTGCAGCGCAAAAGGATTCCAGTTATGTGTTGCTGCCCTCTTGTGGCTGAACAACGGTAGTGTGTTTCTGGAGAATCTGCCTCACAATATTGGATTCTAGTGGGATGGACTTGCTTTGAATAAAACCTACAGAAATCCACAGTCACTATGGAAAAACTGATGACTGGCAGTATTCAATTTTGCCGTTTGTAAAAATAAACTCCATATTGGCTAATCCACCATATCATAGTGTAAAATAATGTAAAGGAAAAAAAGATGAATACAATGCAGCTGTAGCATTTTCGGTTGCAAGCAAGAGAGTCAGTGTATTTAATTTAAAAAGGACGATTGCTCCTGTAATGTATTCCTTATCCTATTCTATTGTATGGATTTTCTCAAGTCACAGGGTTCGATTACTATGAGAGGGAAAATTCACAAGCTTGCATTATCAGTTAAAGTCGACAAAAATAAGGGCTGCCTCCTTAATCAGGTACCAGTTAACCAATCATCCTTCAGCCTTTCAACATTAAAGTAGACAAAGCCTTCCTCTGTGGAGGGCTGTGTGACCTGCATGAGGCTGTGGTTTAGATGATTAAATTCAGTTTTAAAACTTTCATCCTATTGGTCAAACCAGGCCAGCATACTTTGAGCTGTGTTTTCTGCACTGGGTGTGAGGTGCTGTATTGAAAAAAACAGGCAAGACTGGCCTTTGGGTGATCTCAGTGTTTTGACATAATAGTTTCTTCTGACTTAAATTTATTAGATTACTTCCAATTACAAACCCTTTGATCCTTTGCACCGTAGACTAATTCATATTGGTCAAGTTTTTGCCTTTCAACTTTTTTTGTTTGTGGGGGTTATTTGCAGTTGTTATGGCAATATGGCTATCTAGAAGCTGCAGTAACTGCAACACACTTTTACTGATCCAGTAGTTTTAACCAGGTTATGATTAGCATGCAGAGAAACATTACACAGACTTCAACTGTTCATTTTTATTGTATAAATAAAAAAAGCAAAAGCTTTACAAAAAAACAAAAACAAACTAGTCTTCCAACAGAAGGCACCATTTGAGCGTAGCCATGGAACATAATAAAGGTCATCTATGTAGTTATGCCCACTAGGGAGCGAACCATTCAGGCAGAGCATACACCCACACACACACTGAAACACTAGACTAGTCTTGACATAAAATGCTAAAATATTGCATTTTAGTATTTTGCCTTTCATCTTAAAATATTCTTTTAAGAGAGTTAACTTAAAAAAAATATTTTCAGATTTTTTGCTGCATACTCTACAAAATCTCAGCAATTTGGGGCTTATGGAATCCAGTAGTGTTTGGTTGTAGACTTTTGAGCAATTTGATGCAGAGGGAAATATCTGGCACAGTTTAGTACGTGTTGCCACTCCACACCTATCTCCCTCTATCCCCCAGCGAGTGGAACAGCTGAGAGATCATCCCTAGTATCAAGGTGCCCTTGCAGAGCTCAGGATCATTAAACAAGGACAATACCAGGCTCGCAAAGGTCAGTCATACCAATGCATTTAAAGTGCATGTGTGTCAATCTTTCATATATTAAAATTAATGTCAATGTTTGTTACAATAGATAACCATCATATCAAACTGGATTCAATCTCAGTCTATAGGTGACCTTTTGCCAGAAGAGCTGTAGCTCAAGCGTAAATCATAGGTGGAGATGAGGTAGTCTGAATGGACAGACCCTAGACGCTGCGCCTCCGATTGTGGATCATGGCCACAATGTGGGAAAGGTCCAGACTTTTCATCATCACCTCCATGAAATCTTCATCACTGCGTGCACCAGCCACAAACTCCTCCAAGGACAGCTCCCCTATTGGATCAAGATGAGGCTCATTTATATTTGTTGATACAGAAGTACATAGGAAATGCTGCATTCTTTCATTAGTATTCTAGCTGGGCCATCTCTGGTCTCAGACCTTATTTGTGCAGAACTGGGTTTAGTATCTTTTGGCATGGTTTTTAAGACAGCACTAGCTGAGCTGATAAATGTCTAACAACTGATTTGTTCCTAAATGTTAGATAGAGCCAAAACATACTCACCATCTCCATTTATATCAATCCTGTCAAACACACTGTTGGTGAAGTCCTCAGCTGTTGTTTCCTGATTTTCACTCCCATTGATTGCACGGATGGCCTAAAGGACACAAAGAATAAAGTCAGCATGACATGTTGTGGCCAAGAGAGTGTTATACTGAGCAGGAAGTGCGACGTGGCCGGTACATTTCATACCTTTATGATGCTGAGGAGCTCATGTCGGTCAATGCAGCCGTTCCCATCCACATCATAAAGCTTGAAATACCAACGCAGCTTATGCTCCATCTTCCCCCGCATCACCAGGCTCAGGGCAGCCACATACTCCATGAAGTCTATGTAGCCGTCCTTCAAAAACAAGTAGAGCAGTTACTCACTCATGAATCTGAATGCTGGCTTCCATGTGATGCACATATGGAATGAGGCAAGATTTGGGGGCTAAATGTGTCAAATAATGAACGTGATTACATAAAAGTATTTAGAAGTTCAAGTCTTATACACAATCATCCACTTATTAAACATAGTTTTCAGCATTTCAGTGTGGCAATCAGTCATCCAAAGATCTATCCCATGCATGAAAGTGGAGAATGCCCGGACCTAGGATCATCTAGAGGGACTGTCAAGGCATTGTCTCAATGAGATAATCTCAAAGTTAAATCGTACATAAGAGATTACCACAGCCTTTTGTAACTGAAGCTGACAGGGTCACTAAATATAGCATTCTCAGCCAGACAGATCCTCCGATGATCCTTTCTCTTGCTCTGAGCCACTATTTATTAAACTGTGATCCGAGGCCCCAAATGGGCTGGAAGGTCACCACATGATGTGAGTAATAGTATGTTTTGATGAGCCTGGGGCCCGGGATGGTGGGGCAAAACACCATTTAACAGCTTAGCGATTGTCTTCCAGAATACAGCCTCTCAGAAGGGCTTGCAAATTACTTTTTTATCCATAATTATGTGATTGGGATCCCGCCCTTACAAAGCTCCAGCCTCTGTAGTCAAACTGAATACAAGGGCTTCACATTACATGAACCAACCCAGCAGCTGAAATGCAGCATCTTACCTTGTTCATGTCAAAGGTGCGGAACATCTGCTCTATGTAGGCGTTGGCCTCTGGGTCCAAGCCTCGCAGCCCAAAGAACTGCTTGAACTCATGCAAGGTGAGCTGACCTGAGGGGCACTCCGTCATGAACTTCTTGTACCAGAGGTGCATCTCCACCGCCTGCAGGTCGTCCACGGTGCATCCTGTAGAATTGCCCATTTCTTTATATGTGTGTGTATGTCTATGAGACAGCTGGAGCCTTTGAAGCTGGAGCTGCTGCACAAGCCTCACAGCCCAATTGGTCTACTGTGAAGTGGGCTGTATCCCTCTTCACAGTCACACAACGATGGGACCTGGGGTGTGAGAGTGGGTGCTATCAGAGACTTTTGTACCAGATTCGGGTTGGGGTTGAGGTGGGCCACGCCCCTTTGTGTTCTCCTTGGGTCTAATCACCAGCTGTAATCCAGGTGCAGCTGCAGATGATCGGCTTTGGAAGGAAGGTTGACTGTCTAGACGCCATCCAAAGGATGTATGCTGACAAACACCTTTGTGTTGTCATCCTCTCCCGTCACGTGTAGCTACATACAACGCAGTTAGCCATACAGCTGAACTGATGGAAAGCACCTTGCCATAATGTTCTTGCTGAAGACTGAGCTCTTAAAATAATCACTTTTAGGCTTTGCTAACAGATGTGGGATACAATTTAAGAAGGTGGCAAACTATACCCTCACTGTTTTATAGCCTTTTTGCTTTTTAGCTTTGAGACTGAAAATAAAACAGGATTATAAAAAATTAATAAGGTAGTTTGGTTTATTTAGATACCACAGTCATGAACCAAGAAGAGAGTCACTGGGTGGTTGGTACAGTAACCGAACAGCCATTTCAGTAAATGTTAGTGTATCAAAGTAATATCAGTACACCTGCATAAAGCCTTTTGATCTCAATGTTAATACCAGAAACATAGCAGGTTGTGCATTATAATACTATAATCCTCTGTAAGTACTAGTATGTTGTGGATATAGTTGTGTTACTATATCATATTTGAAAGCAGTGCTGTATTTAGCAGCTGTGAGTGTAGTTAATGTCGTCCAACAGTGCTGATGTGTCATTTTATAGTCACATAAAAGACAAATAATAACACTGATATACGTGTTATAAATGACGATAAAAGGAGAGGACACTTGATTGACTCAGCTCACAATCTGTTGAAAAATGATTACGATTAAAATATATCCAAATACAAAAATAAAACGTGGATGTGTATATGGGTCATTTTAAAGCAACATTTCACTTTACGACAATATTTTCATTTTTCTCTACATTTCATTAGTGTTTAACCGTTAGCTGCCCCTTGTAAGATATACTGACTCTCAATATTGATAATTGCAAACAGGCAAAATTACTTCTTAGGAAATGCAACAGAGAACACAGTAAAAGTAATACTGTTGCAGCCATCCTGCTTTCGCTTGTAAGTATGATTTTCAATATAACACAGCCAATATAACACTCACAGGGATGTGTGTACCAAAACTACAAATGGTATACCAAAGTGAAATATTGCATAAAGTTCTTCTGTGTGAATTTTATAGGGTTAACCTAAAGTAGGTTAACCTAAAGTAGATCGGACATAGTAGATATAAAAAAATACATTTGGCTCTTGATAACATGGTGAATTCTTCATATAGCCTTCCATCAAAAATAACACCCCCCCTGCTGTAGTGCATTACAATAATATGAAGAAGGCAGGTCTATTCTTCAAACGTATGTAGTCTTGTTTACATTTGCATCAGCTGTCATATGATACAATGAGTATACGAGTATGTGTATAGACTATAACAATACATGGATTACACAAGCAGAATATGTAATAGAAAAACAACTTAAAACAACACATAAAAATATAACACTAAATAAGACTAACAGTTATAATAACATAGATCGTTATGTTATAAGCGCTTAAAAAGGTAGAGAGCTAAAAATTGTGACATTGCCTTTCTTCATCCAAACATTCTTTCATCTTCACATTCAGTTCCAGTTTTAGTCAACTCCAGTCAGCTCCTTCAACTTCAGTTATTGTTATGTTGTTTGTGGTTTATATATAGATGTGTGATTTAATTTATACCTACCAAGTTGAAACGTGCCTTGTCCCAAACATTTCATTGTCCAGTATGACTCTAAGTGATACTGTACATATGACAATAAAAGACTTGAACTTGAACTTGAAATTCATCAGTTTCACGCAGTCTCTACTGTGGGCCCACTTTGGTATTGTCTTGATTTGGCTGCCAAGATAAGACAAGGCTTGAATAAAACAAAGTCACTTTGGCTCCATGTCAGGGCCTGGACAGATCTCCCTGGCACCACCGGCGTAGCCTTTCCTTTTCCCCCATTGCAGATGTCTGTAGATTGAGTCAAACACTGACACGGTGTAGCGTGCAAACAGCGTGGTCCACTTTACTGCTTCCACTATCCACTGCACAGTACGGCCCACAAATGCCGCAAACACTGTGGTGTAGTGAACAAGCAGCAGCAGGCTCCTTCCCAGTTTTCTGCCATGGTTGATGAGCAGATTGACTCTTTGGTCATGCCCTCCCATCATGATAATGTTAGCTGTATGATTCCAGATGTAGAAGGGTTCAAACAATGTGCATGTTTGGCTCAAGTGCACATGTTGCGTTTTGTAAAAGTGTGTATCATGTAGATGCTCCCTAGAAGAGAGTAGTGGCCATAAACCGTGTGGGAACTTGTAGACAGGCCCTTACGTGCGCAGATCCCGATTGGCCAATCGCTGCAGAGCAAGTTTTGTTTCCGGAATGTTTGGTGATGTGGCTATGCACCGACATCCATCCGAGGAAGTATATCAAATAAAGCCCAGCTACATTACCTGCGAAGCACTCGTACAGGTTAGTTGAACGTTTTTTCTTTGAAAACAAAACCATTCCCGGGGCTGCACTAGACAGCTGTCATGCAAGGAGGAAAAGTCAGAGCGAAGCTTTTTAATACGCTGTCCTTATTTGCGAGCTGTTGCTTAGCGAGAACCGAGATGCTAACGGGGATAGCTATGCTACAGTACCTTGCAAACTAATACAGCCATCGTAACCGTAATGTTTACACGACGCATTCTGTTCAAACCAGCGTTTCTGAATCCTTACATATGCTTACTATAGCCGAGGACACCAGTGTCCAGTAGCTCGGAAAGTTAGCCATCCATTTCTCTTTACGTTAGCTATAATCTTTGCTGTTCACAAAAGAGTGACGCAGCCGCAGTCAGCGTCCGAACGGTTCGGGTGAAGTCGGCATTGTCCGAGATGACTCGGAGCAAATATGTGGGGGGTCACAGCCAATTTATTGCGTTACTTCGAGGGAAAGCAAGAGCTCAGGGCACCGTGGTAGCAAATGTTAGCATATTTAAAAAATAGACCCCACTCCTCTCACACAAGACTGGAGATTTACCACCACTACAGCTGTAATAGGCCCTGTTCATACACATTTTATTAAGGCTTTACATGCTCTTTTAAGATCATTCATGAACATGGTTTTGCAAATCTCCCTATTTTTGGGATCCTTGGCATGGAACTGTTAGAGAACCCCTGCCATAAGAAACTCCAACTCCTGTCTACAGGTCCTTGAAAAGCCATAAAATGTCTTGAATAGTAACCAATAACCACACTCAAAACCTTAAAAAGTTAGTTACAATCTTCTTTAATCAAGCTTTCAAAAGTCTTCAGAATGTAATATTTTCTCAAACATTATTTTACTTTCGAGAAATAAAGTTCTTTAAGACAGACACATCTTTTGATTGGTTTAATAATAATAATAACAATAATAATAAACTTTATTTGTTTACCACCTTTCATACAAAAACATGCAGCGCAAAGTGCTTTACATTAAAAAGAAGAAATAAAATGAAAAATAATTAAAAGGAGAGATAGGAAAATAAAACTCAAATGCAATTATAAAAATATAATTTTGCATTCAGCAAAGTGCTTTGTTTCAGAACAGGGCTAGTTCAGCTTCAGCAATGGAAAGACTTCTATCTAACATAGCTAATGCTTATCCACACTAAAGCTTCAAACCCTGTTTTCTTTTCCATTCACAGTGCCATCTTTATGTTTAGCCGTCTGGCCACAGTTATCCAGGAGCTCTCTGGAGAGGAGGCCCCAGATGGAGACCCACAGGTAAGAGAGCAACATGTAAACACCCCCTCTTCCACAATAATGACAAACACTGAACTGAATATCCCAGAGTCAGGGGTTTTTCCAATGGCGTTTCCAACATTTGTAATGGGTTAACACAGTGGTTCTCAAAGTGTGGGGCGCGACCCCTAGGGGGTCCCAGAGAGCCTTGTCGAGACCATCGAACAGCTCCATGGAAATGTGTTGGTACTAGACTTTCTAGTGGAGATGAACAGAAAAACATAATAATTTGAGTAATATTAAGTAGAAGATTGAGAAACTTTTTTTACACCTCAAAAAACATACAGAAAGTAAAGGAACAACATAGTGACATAAAGTTGAAAGCAGTTCATGCAGTTCATGTTTTTAGCATCTTTTCAATAAAATTGAAAAAAAATGATTCAACATCATTAATTACCAAGATTTTCCAATATTAATGATTAGCATTCATAGAAAGAGTATCTATTTATGATGGGGGGGCAGAATTTTTTTTTTTTAATGTTAAAGGGGGGCCTGACATAAAAAGTTTGCGAACCACTGGGTTAACATGGTTTTGAGCTTATGTACAGCTTCTATTTGGCTATTCAATATGTGCATGAGGTTTTCTGTTTCCTTGTGAAGGACATGCTGGTGCCTCAACTGCCTCCCGGGGAGGGCCAGGCTCCAGTGGAGTCAGAGGTGTCTGAGGAGGCCATGGAGAGGCTGGCTCACCTGGAACAACTAGTAGTCCAGCTGAAGGAGCTCATCAGAGATAGAGACAGTCAACTGGCCCACAAGGACACTGACCTGGCTAACAAGGATGCACAGCTCAATGTGAGTAATTTGTGCGTGTGTGCGTGCATGAATGTGTCAAGATTTCCCTCCAAAAGCCAGTTCACTACATTATTTGCTAACATCTTTGAAGGCCGAACATCAATTTTTACTGCTTTTGTTGCTCTATATCCACAGAATGAAAGGGAAGCGGCTGAGGCTCGCTTCACCAAACTCAAACTGCAGGCAAAAGCCAAGATGGCTTCTCTCAGCAAACAGATCACTGATTTGAAAGGGCAAGAAGGAGTAACTGTAAGTTAGAAAGAGGCTGAATTTTGTCTGTTTTTATTGTATTGAGCAGAGCTTGTGGCATCATTACAGTTTTATAACACACAAATCATCCCCCAATGCAGTTTTACAACAAAGAACTCGTTCTAACATATACCACACATATTTACTACAAATTAACCATAAAACTCAGGCATCTCAGGTTTTCTGATTTGAATTCCTGTTTTGTCTACAACAGAGCCCAGAAAGCTCCTTTACAGGCACTGGTGCTGCAGTGGAGGAGGAGCTCCAGGAACTAAAGAAAAAGCTGAGTGAGGAGGAGGCCAGCAGCAGGGCTCTCCGGGAACAACTCCAGACCACCGAACAGCTCCTCCAAGAAAAGGACACTGCACATGCTCAACAGGTGACATAGTTGTTACCTTTATAATTAGATATTGTCCTGCACTGTTATTAAATGATGAGGTTAATGTCCTGAGAAGTTCTGAATAATGTATCCTGGTTGTGCTATCAGCTGCAAGTACTGCAGGCTGTGGTCTGTGAGAAGGATGTGCGTTTCCAGGAACAGATCCAGAAACATGAAGAAGAGCTGCTGAGAATCACAGCACAGTCTCAGAATGACACCGAGCTCCAGCAGGTACAAGACCCAGCAGCTCTTGGAGCTGATCAACTCATTAGTTTGTAGTATATAGTTCACCCGTTCATGTCTTACGTGTGTTTTGTGTATGTTCAACTTAACCAATAAACGCAAACTCTGCTTTGCATTGTGCCGAACAAAACCTCTGAGCTGTTCTAAATTCACTGTAAACCACAGCTACTTGTAGCTTATTGCCTTTATAAAACAGTGGTGACACATCCTTGTAGTAAAAAAGAATGCAATCTTGTATTTTTGTAATATTGAGTTAAATGTAATTTATAGAGTCCTTGAACTGTAACTAAACAATATGGTTTTGAGCATAATTTCCATTTTATAACCAAGATTTGATACTTAATCGCCATGCCAATACAGTTGATTGGAATTTGTCGCAGTGAATCTCAAGTTGAAAACACAGAAACACCAGACATTTGCAACCCTATACCATAAATGCCTGCCATTCACACTTGTATACATCCATATTTGGTCTCTCATGTCTTTGTCCTTCCCTAGGTCCTGCATTCATCACAGCAGCGGTGTGAGGAGCTGGAGGAGGCCATGAGATCACGGTCTCAAGTACTGGAAATGCTGCAGCAGGAAGTCAACAGCGCTGATCAACAAAAACAGGTCAGAGCCCGTCTCACTGGATGCCATTTGGTCAGCTAAATATCTTGAGTTTGAGACTGTAGCACAGATCAACAGATATTTATAGACACTTGACAGTTGGAATGAATACTGCTGCTGACTGATGAGGAAGGCTATTCAAACAGACACACCCCATTTCTAGATGGCAGGTCGTCATCATTGTTTGGCTCAACCACACAACTCACACCTACTCACACCTACTCACATCTTTTCTCTCATCTTTTCTCTCTCTCTCTCTCTCTCTCTCTCTCTCTCCAGATCCTAACTGCTCAGTTCCGACAGATGGAGCAGGAGCTGGCTGAGGCTCTCAGACAGAGGGAGGACGAGAAGCAGCAGTGGGCCCAGCAGGCCAGCAGGGCTGATGCAGAGCTGAAAGCCCTCACAGGCAGCCAGGAGGCCTTGGAAAGAGAGAAAATGGAGGTGGCAAGGCTGGAGACAGAGCTGGCCTCCCTGAGAGAGGCAGAGCATGGAGAGCTCAATATTAGCCAGGAGGCTTTGGAGAAAGAAAAAATGGAAGTTGCTAGATTGGAGAGAGAACTGGCTTTGATGAAAGAGGCTGAGCTTGCAGCCATCCAAGCAAGCCATGATGCTTCAGAGAGAGACAGGGCGGAAATTGCTCGGCTTGAAAGAGAACTTCTGTCTATGAAAGAGGCAGAGGTTGCAGCCATCCATGCCAGCCAGGAAACTATGGAGAGGGAGAGATTGGAAGTTGATAAACTGGAGAGAGAGCTGGCTTCCCTTAGAGAGGAGCAGGGAGAGAGCGTGAGGTGGGGTGAGACCTTGGCGGTGGTGTGGCAAACTCTACGCTCCCTGGCTTTAGGGGATGTGCATGCAGCAGAGGAAAGCCCCATGCCCACTGACCTTGCTCTGTTTCTGGACGCTCTGCAGTCTCTTGAGGCCCAACTGACAAGACTGAAGAATGAGCGGAGTGAGAGTGAGGAATGCTGTGCCCAGGTGACCCACACAATGGAAACCCTTCAGGGTAAGACCACCATACGGACTTCAAACTTTTGATGTAGGCAATTCCCCTTTGATTTGTTTGTTATGGAATTAAAAGCATTTATGTCAATCCCTAAGCTGTATGTCACGGTCTATTTCATCAAATTTCAAAAAGCATTTTGATTTTTCAGAACAACTAGACAGAAGAACCTCAGAACAGGAGGAGGCTGTTGCCAAGATACAGCAGCTGGAGCAGCAAATTGGAATGGTCAGTACTGAGCAATTAAATACAGCAGCCAAGTCAATCATTAGATGTTCAAAATAATTAAGACACCAGATTTTAGAAGCTTGTTTTACTTGAGATATAAACTTCAAAAAGCATCCCTTACTTTGCTATGTGAAATACCACAAGGTTTATCATCTCTGCAAAACGAAAACTGTAGTTCCCAATGTCCCTATGATGAGTTTCTGTTATGCTGTCTATTTGTGTGATTAAACTAGGTGCTGGAGGGCAATGCGTGGAATAGGAAGATAATTTTCTGCTGCTATAGGCTGTAAACTCGGTGTAAACTGACGAATAAGAAGTTAAAGTGGTTCTTAGTCAATGTCTATAAAGTCGTACCATCAGACAGCCCTGTACTTTCCCTGCAACCATGTATTCTATATAGACAGTATTCCCCATTAGTTTGAAAAAGTAACAGTCTACGCAGTCAATAATTTCATTTTGAGCAGGGCAGTGTGATCTCATCCTGGACTCGAGGGACCAGAACCTTTGTCTGTCTCTCTGTCGGTCAGAGATGGGACAGATTGATGAGTCATAGACAATGCTTAAGCTCAGTGCTGATGAAGTGTGTCCTCTTGATGGTCAAGGAAAACGTTAATCCCTTCTCCACTGATCCTCTGTTATGGTAGCTAACAACACTGTACAGCTATGCATAGTGTTGGCATAGATTTACATTGTAAGAGCAACCATTGAGGCCTACACAGTGTTGCAAAACTGTTGTCTCACTCCTTCTTATACAGGATGTTTTCACTGTGGAGAATAATAAATCATCAATGATAGCACAAGTTAGGATTGTGCTTTTGTTCAAAAGATGCTAACATTTTTGTTTCTCTCTCTTAGATGTCTAAGGAATCATTGGTTCAGCATGTGATTGAACCATCAACACAGCATTCATCTGAAGCTGAAAAAGGCAAGAAAATTGGTTTTGTTGGAGAATGTATTATCCTCATGTTCTTGAATAGTTTCATCGACATCTACTCTCTGCCAAAACTAAAAATGAGAGACAAGACACAAGTCATTTTCTGGAGTTACTTTGCTGACACTGAATGGGAGACCAACTTTGTGGAGTCATTGAATGTCTGTTTGAGCAAGTATTCAAAATGATCTTTATCATCTAATTAAATGATTGGATAATAAAGATAATTTTATTATTTAATTACCTCTATTTCAATTGTAATGCTACCATTTGTAAGCTAGAAAATGTACCTATATTCTCAGTTAATCATCCTGGGAACTCTCAAAGTGTCCACAATGTCAGCCTCTCATTCTGTGCCACTGGAACAGCTCTTGTTGATGTATACAAATCTTGGACTAAACTGTCCAAGATAATAGAGATACAGCGAATTCCATTTTAGAAATGATTTTTCTGAGTTAAATATTAATTTTCTGACAGTCAACCATATGAACTTTGAACGGTAATGTATCCTGCCAGTAGCACACACCCTCTATTGATGTTTATTCTGGTGTAGACATTATGTGCTGTCAAGGCCTATTTGACATAAGGGCACATAAAGGCTAGTATACAGAACAGAATAGAATAGATGGCTTTCTGTGATTTTTACTTTACTCTTATAGTGATGATGCAAAACCTATCTCATATACATGTTATTACTAAACCTGAAAGAATCAGATCTCTGTTATTGGTTCAGTAAAGTCTTTGTTACAACTACTTGTAATCATCCACTGATGACATGAAAGAAGCATTTAATTTGCTTTTTCATTATTTTGATCCTTTATGTCATTTCTTCCCCAGCACACATCCTAGCTTTGGAGCAACAGCTGTCAGAGAAAGATAATGAACTGGTTGCCTTGCGAGAGTGCCTCACACTGGCTAAGGAGTACAACTCCATGGGGGTTGCATCAGGTGAAAGTTGTGATCAGACTCCAGACCAGGGGCATGATACCATCAGTGCCCCCCAAGACAGCCCTACAGCCCTTCCTGACCTCCTGGAGGACACGCCAGAGGAGGAGACCACCTTGGTTGCTGAGGACACATCTGTCCTGTCCATCTCTGCTGATAATGAGAGTAGCCCAGAGCTCATTGGACCCCAGTCTGAGTCCCCAGGAGAATCCAAAGGGGCTTCCTCAGACGAGATGGTTGCCAGTAGTGATTCAGAGGTGGCCCACAGCAGCTGGACCCTCCTGGAAGCTGTGAATCAAGATGGAGGCCAGGAGTGGCCCTCCATTCTGCAAGACTTTGGCCAATTGCAGCTGCAGTCATGGGAGGAGACCAGCATGGAGCAGGCAACCTCGACAGTCCAAGTCGAGTCCTCCTCTGTCATCATGCGAGAGACAGTACAGATTCATCTCACTCAGCAGGGTACCTCCCCCACTGACTCTGACTTGATATCTGGTGAGGTCTTTGCCCAGATCCTAGCTGAGGAACTCCAGAAAAGATATAGTGAGCTTATGGTTGAGCTCCAGAGGCTTAGAGAGACATGTACAGAGTCACAGCAGAAAATCCAGAACCTGCAAGAGGAACGGCAGTCGCTTGCAGCTGCCAAGGAAGAGACTGAGTCCCAGGCCCATAACATGGCAGAGGAGCTCAGGTCAGCCAGAGAGGAGATGGACATGGTCTCCCAGCAAGGCAGCTCTGAGATGGAGCAGCATACTGTTGAAATGCGCCTTTTACAGGAACAGATAGACATCTTGCACACTGAAAGCAAATCCAAGGAGCAGAAGATTGAGGCCCTGCAGATAGACCTGGAAAAGGCCCTGCAAGCTCTCTCTGAGCAGGAAGGTCAGGCCAGAATGCTGAGTGCTCAGCTGGAGGACAGAGAGATACTCTCCTCTGAGTTGGAAAGGAGGCTCCAAGACATGGAGAATAGCATGTTGGAATACTCCCAGACAACAGACCTGAACAATGCTTCATTGTCAGAGAAGGACTCTGAGATCAGTGACCTACAGCTCCGTCTCACCGAAAAAGAGCAAGAGATGATGGAGCTGGGTGACAGTATGTCTGCCAAACTTTTCCAGGCAGGAGAAGAGAAGTTCCTGATTAGCAGTGAGGTCAAGAAGCTAAAGGAGCACATAGCTGAACTAGAGAAAGTCAGAGAAGAGAAACAGAAAGCAAATGATGAAGGCTCAACAGTCGATGTAGATGATGAACTTGCTAAGTCACGAAAGGAGAAGGAGGAGCTGGAAACTCAACTGGTAAACATGAAGAAGAAGTTTCAGGTGGCACTTGTGCAACGCAAAGAGCTTATGAGGAAAGTTGCTGATTTTGAGGAAGAAGCAAAAAAAAGGAAAGAGCAAGACAGCGCAGCATCAGTGGAGACCACATATATGCCAGAGATAGATAAATACAGACAACAGGAGATTCAGGAAATGGAGGCCATGCTCAAGGAAGTCAAACAAGCCTTGAGATCCAAAGAAGAAGCAGTTGAGACTCTTGAGCAGAAAATTAGCCAGCAAGATCATGTTCTGGCTGAAACCCTTGCTTTACATAGAAAGCTGAGTGAAAAAGCTGAACAGTCTCAGCAGGCTAACATTTCTACTGAAACAGCTGAGTTACAATCCAAAGTGGGTTCTCTTGAGGCAGAGTGTGAAACACTTCAAAAGAAACTTCTGGAGGCCCAAGAAGCTCGTAAGGAAACCATTCGCAAAGCCAAAGAGAAGGATAGGCACCACCGTGAACAAGTGAAGCAGCAGAAGGAAGAATACAATGAGCTTTTGGAAAGCTTTGAAGTGCAGAGTGGTGAGCGGGACGTTCTTTTTACTAAACTGAGGGAATTAGAGGAATTGCAGGCACATAAGACAGTGAACACGGAGAAGGAAGACCGACTTTATCAGGAGACCAAGCCTCTCGCCGAAACACTGGAGAAGCAAGTAGCAGGTGATTGGGTCCAAGAGGATTGGGTGGACTTTGCTACACCTGAGACTGATTCAGAACCACAACCACAGTGCAATAAGCCCATTCGGTATCCTGAGGAGCAGTCTAAGGTCCTTTCCTCAGAAATGGAGTCATCTCTGCAAACTCTTAGAGAAGAGGTCCAGGCTGTGCAGACGGATCACACAGAGCTACAAAAGCAGCTGCTGGAAACCCAGGCCAGTCTGTCACTGAAAGAGACTGAACTGCTGGAATTGGGCAAAGAGCTTGAAGCCCTAAGAAAAAAGGAAAGGCAGATTGATGTACTTTCAGAGGAAATGGATTTACTTCGAGAAAAGTGTCTTCAAGCAGAGTCTTACGCTGAAACCCTGAAAGCAGAGGTGGAGGCTGCAGCCAATGCAGCATCTGCAGATTCTGAGTCCTCTATTGTAACTCTGCAGGCTGAAGTGGAGGAGTTCAAGCAGTTCCTCAACAATAAGAACCAGGAGATCATGGAGCTAAGTCAGCAGCTTAGTGAGCAGAACTCACTTCTACGCTCCATGCAGGACACTGTGTCTGAGAAGGACCAGCTGATAGCTTCCTTACAAGAAGGATTGAAGGTGGAGCAGGAGAAGACCCAGAGGCTAGAGGTTGAGGTTCCACAGAAGCAAGGTGAAGAAAGAGACAGTGAAGCCAAGATCCAGCAGCTTCAGCGAAAGCTCCAGGCTGCTCTGATCTCTCGCAAAGAGGCCCTCAAAGAAAACAAGACCCAGAAAGAGGAACTGGCTTCCACTGAGAAGATCATAGCTGAGATGCAGCAGAAAATGGAGTCTAAGGAGGGTGAGCTGGAGAAGCTAAGAGCAGAAAGAGTTAAGCTGATTGAGGAGGTTGACCGGACCTTACTGGAGAATCAAAGTCTTGGATCATCCTGTGAGAGCCTCAAGCTGGCCATGGAAGGCATACTAACTGAGAAAGATGCTTTTAAGAGAGAAGCTGAGTTTGCTAAAGAAGAGGCTGCCAGGGCATGTAGAGAATGGGAGGAAAAGGTTCAAGGCATGAAGGATGAATATGAGACTCTGCTGAAATCCTATGAAAATGTGAGTGATGAGGCAGAGCGTGTGAGATGTGTCCTTGAAGCTGCCAGGCAGGAGAGACAGGAGCAAGCAGCAAGAGTGAGGACTCATGAGGGTGCTAGGCACGAAGCTGAAAGGCAGGCAGAGGAAGCAAAGAAAGAAGTGGATTCAGTTAAAGACAAGATGAGAAAGTTTGCCAAAACAAAGCAGCAAAAAATAATGGAGTTAGAGGAGGAGAATGAGAGACTTAGAGAGATGGAGGAAAAGGGAATAAAACGAGAGGACAAGGCACTCAAGGCTGCGCTTGAAAGACTTCAAAAAGAGCTGGGGACTTTGAAAGCTGATATGGATGCTACACAGGCAGAAAGAGACTCTTTAGGGCAGCAGATGGAAGAGTTGAAGGAACAACTTGCCCAAAAGGTAGAAAAAGGGAACAGTCAAATTCTAGTTACATCCCTCAGCTCTGCAGCTGTTGTGGAAGAGTCTGTCGTTGCCCAGCAATCAGGCATAGTCATGGCTGAAATTGCCCAAAGAGAACTTGGTGAAAGTCAGTCTAAAGACAAAGAGCAGCCAGTAAACACAGAAGAAGCTGCAACTGACAAAGTAGCTGCGGTACCTGCACCAGAAACACACTCCCAGCCTACTGAGGGGAGAGTAAAAATGGAAATGACAGAAAGTACTCAGATTTTACTAGAGAATAAGATGAGGGAGATGGAGGCAGCTCTTAGCTCAGAGAGGGAACTGAGGCAGGAACAGGAGTCTGCACGGCAGGCTGAACTGGCCTCTCTTGAGCAACTCCTCCAGGAGAGTAAAGAGAAGGAGAACCTTGTCACCTCTCTACAGCAGTGCCTTCAAGAGAGCAAAGAAAGAGAACATAGCCTAATGGAAGAGGGTTCTAAAAGGGAAGCCCAATTCAAAGAACTTCTCAGAAGTCTTGAGATTGAGAAAGATGACCTGGAAGAGCGTCTGATGAATCAATTGGCACAACTCAATGGCAGCATCGCTGGCTACCAGCAAGAGGCAGCAGATACCCGTGAACGCCTGGCTGAGCTGCAGCGGGACTTGGAGAGGTTGGAAAGGGAACGAGCCGAGCTTGAGACCCAGGCTCAGAGTGAGATGAACCGGGCAGCTAGACTGGAAGAGGACAAGAGGCAGGCCCAGAGAGAGAGAGCTGAGGCTGAGGCAGAGTCTAGCAAGCAGAGAGAGCTGAAGCAACAGCTGAGGTCTGCCCAGAGGGTCAAAGAAGGCAGCCAGAGCAGAGCACGCCAGCTGGAAGAACTATTGAGGGAAAAGCAGCTGGAGGTCCGACAGTTGCAGAAGGACTGCATCCAGTACCAGGAGAAGATCAGTGAACTGGGCAGGGAGGCCAAGGCACTGCAACTGGGCCGCGATGAGCTCCACAAAGAACTGGAACAGTTCCGACTCGAGACCTCCAAAACACATGAGGAGATGAAGAGGACTGAAGCTGAGCTGGTTAGCTGTAAATCCCAGCTGGATGAGGCGCAGAAACAGGCAAGCCAGGCCTTAATTGAGAAGACTGCCTTCGAACAGACAGCTCTGCAAAGGGAGGCTATGATGAAAGCTGAGGCAGAGCAGACCTTGGACTCTGTGAGGTTCAGGCTGGGAGCTGAGCTGAAGCAGATTGAGCTGAGGCTGGAAGAGGCTTACAGAGAAAGAGATCGGGAAGAGGAGGCCACACTGGAGGCCAGGGAGATGGCAACTGGAGCTGAGACACAGGCCCAGGAGATGCAGGCACGTCTGGATGAATCTCTGGCCAGGTTAGCTGCCTTCTCCCGCTGCATGTCCTCACTACAAGACGATCGAGACAGAGTTTTAGACGAGGCCCGGCAGTGGGAGACTCGCTTTCACGATGCTCTCCAGGGGAAGGAGTCTGAAGTGCGTGAGGCTGAGACACGGGCCAAGGAATTGGCTGATCAGCTTCAGAAAGAAACTACTCTGAAAGAGGAGCTTCAGCTTTCAGTGAACAGGTAAGAATTACTTCCTTCTCTCTGTGTGTTATTTCCCTGCTTCCTTAGATTGTTTATCTTCAACTATTAAGATGACATTAATTGATATTTCTTTCAGACTAGAGAAAGCAGACAAAGATTGGCAGCTGAGATTGGAAGTTGAGGAAAAGAAAGTCAGAGAGTGCCAGGCTGCCCTGGAAGAGGAGAGAGGCAAGCTTCAGCAAACCATAGCTCAGATGCAGAGCACACAGAATGAAGCTCGTGCCCTGGAAAATGAGGTGGAGGGTCTCTGTCACAGGGCCCGGGCTCTGGAGGAGGCTGTTGGGAGGCTACAGGGTGAAGTTGACAAGGCCAGGGCTGAGCTGAGGGAGAGGGAGGCTGATGAGAGGAGGCTGTGTCTACATGTGGAGCAGCTAGAGACAGACCTATGCTCCTCCAAGGCCCTGACCGAGAATCTGCAGACTGAGCTGAGTGAGAAGGAGAGGAGAGAAGTGGAACTGCTGGGGGAGAAGGAGCAGGCTGTCACTCAGGTATTAACAGTACTTTATCTGCAGTATGTACTGTGCTGTTTTGCTGTACCATTGCTGTTTTGATGGAAAAAAAGTAGAAAATTCTTAACATATTCCTCACAATTTTTGTGTTTCATCCTCCCAGGCTGCTGAGGAGGCTAGAGGGGAGGCTGACAGCAGGGCACAAGAAGCAGAGAGGGAGCTAGAGCAGAGGAGAGACGAATTGCGGGATGTGGAAGATAAGCTGCGGAAGGCAGAGGAAGAGAGCAACCACAGAAAAGCCAGACTGGACTCCTTTATGAAGGCGATGGGCTCCTTGCAGGATGACAGAGACAGAGTCCTCAACATGTACAAACAGCTAGAGGAGAAACACCTGCAGGTAATTTCCAGAAACTAAAACATTGTAGTATATGCATTTAGGTTCCCCAGTGGCGTAACTCCTTTTGCACTGTTGTGTCCCAGGTAATGATGGAGAAGGATGGCCTCATCCAGGAGGCCGCAGGGGAGAACAACAGCCTGAAAGAGGAGTTGCGCTCTCTGCTGGTTCAGAGAGATGATCTATATGCTGAAAAGGCCAAGCTGTCTGCCCAGCTCCATGGCTACCGGGATGAACTCAACCAAGTTCTCAGCATGAAGGATTCCCAGCACAAACAGCTGCTGGCTGCCCAACGAGAGCGCATCACCTCTCTGGAAAGGGAGTGCGAGGAGTTGGAAGCTCGGCTTAAGAGCCTTGGCAGAGACAGAGAGACAGAGGTGGAGGCCTTGGCAGGCAGGGTAGAGAGGGAGACTCTTAGTGAAGCTGGTGACAGTAGGAGAGTGCTACAGGTGAGAGATGCCCCTGGGGCAGAGGTTGAGAAGTTGAGGGAGCAGCTGCAGACAGCCAGAGAGCAGGTGGAAATCCTGGAGGAGAGCCTACTCAAGGAAAGGCAAGAGCAGACCGCCAGGGGCAAAGAACTAGCTGAGCTGCGCTGGGAGGGAGGTGTGATGCGGACCGAGTCGGAGAGTGCCCAGGAGAGGGTGGCAGAGTTGGCTCGGGACTTGATGGTTGTTGAACAGAATCTGCTGGAGGAGAAGGAGGTGACAGCCCAACTGAGAGCAGAGAACCAGTCATTTGGGAAAGCCATGGCCTCCCTCCAGGACAGCAGGGACCAGGCAGTTATCAAGGCCCAGGAACTGAGCCTTTGCCTGGAAGAGATGAGCAATGCAGGGGGCCAGCCAGCACACCGTAGCCCCGGAGCCTCCACTGGAGAAGTGTGGGGCCTGAAGAATGCACTTCAAGCCCTGCAGAACGACAGGGAGAGACTGGTGAGTAACTTCTTAGAAAATAAATGTAAATTAATGGTTTAGTCATGTACACAACACAGACATTACAGCTGTACTGGTGCAAACAATGAATTCTGATGCTTGCTTATCTTATTTTGTGCATTTTCATAGACATTTATCAACAAAAGCCTTTTTTTCTTCCCTTCTCTTGACTTGCAGCTAGAACAGCTACAGAAACAGACCTCTGAGCTTCAGAAACAGAAGGCAGAGCTGGCTCGGCTGGGAGCTGGAGAATTGATTAAAGTCAGCCAAGAGCTATTTGAGGAGAAGAGGAAGGTTGAGGAGATGCTGGGAGTCATAAAGCAGCTAGAAGATATGTTGGAGATGGGCAAGCAGGAAGTCGAAACACTTCGGTGAGACACAATCAGTAGCCATTGTAAACACCGGCTTTATCAAAGCAAAATGGCACTAAGAGCCTTTGATTTATCGCATGTGTACTTGTGTGTGTTCTCTTTTGAGGCTGGAGCGTATTGACTGGATGGCTCAAGTAGAGCAGCTGAAGCAGCAGACCCTCGCCACACTCTCTGACCGGGACCAGCAACTGCGCCAACTCACCGCCATGCTGGAGGAAGCCCGTGCTCCTAAGCCTAAACTCCTCCAGGAGCACTATCAGAGAGAAGTAAAAATGTGCATCTAACTCTGAATGTAGGGGGAATAACACTATAGATGCAGACTTGTATGCAGAGTTAGAATATTTGTATCATTCTGACATCAGTTCCACACACTGGGAATAAAACAATATGAAATTAAAAGCATTTTTTAATATTACATTTAATGTGAAGGATTCTAGACTGTTATAATTTCCCCACAGGCTACAGAGGAAGTGGACAGTGCTCCCGGAGCCCCACAGGAGCGCAGTGGCCCTCTAGAGAGCCATACCTATATAATGGAGGTCAAAGAGCTACAGCGGAGGTACTATATCAGTAAAACCTTTCCAGAGTCATGGAATTAATGGTGTCATGGCAAGGAATTTAGAAACTAATTGATTTGTAACTTTTCTCCATCAGGCTGGACGAAGAGATGGAGCAGAGGGTGGCAATTGAGGAGCAGCTAATAGCTGCAGAGGATCAACTCAAACGGTATGAAATATGTGATGTAGTCTATAATTTCAGGTCCCACTTCATTTGTATACCATGGCACGTGTATATTGGTGTATTTCTACATATAAATGTCATCGGTTATATATCAAACTGATAATTAGATTAGCCTTGATTAGATTTTTTTTTTTTTTTT
>OOFE01027619.1:22501-72257 GCA_900323365.1 Monocentris japonica | reverse complement strand
AAAGATTGGGAAATGCGGATCAGGCATTTAAAATGATGTTATAATTCATTTATTAGCCAAAAGTTACACATTAATAAAATGCATCACTCTTACTTCGCTCGCTAAACGTCACATTTTGGCAACTAAGGCATCAGAGAAAAAAATCATATTTTCCAGTCCTATTCACCACTTTGTTGGGTTAATCGTGTGCTCCACTCTTGATTTCGATATTTCCTACAGCACCTGAAGGCAGCATCAATGTTGTGACTTTTTTAATTAAAACGTATTCAGAGGAAAACTGACGGCAGGGACCCTGGTACTGTCCTGTTCCTAAAGAAAAGCACACTGAATGAAAACATCGATCGAATATATTATTAATATATAGAGGGTTTAGAAGTATTAGTGTTGTAATTTAGAGGGATGTGGTGGTGAAAAACTATTTACATCAGTGCTCGTTCACGTATGCTGACACTCGTCGCCCATCTTCCTCCTGCACACTGTCACACTCCTAACTTGTCTATGAAGAATACATTGTAGTCTTATACGTCCTAACACGGATATATTGTGTTGACACTTCAAAGGTAATGTCATTTTTTCTTTACCCTACCTATCTTATTTGCTGTTTTTTTCATTTTATTCGTCTGTCATCTTTATTTCAGGAAGTAGGTTGATTCAGAAGTTGTCTTATTGTGTATAGCAGCTATGATGAATTTTGCCTAGACTTGAATTTTCTCAACAACAGTATACTGTGCTACTACTACTACTAATAAGAAGAAATAATAATGATAATACATAAATTCTTATATGTATGGTATACCTGCCGCAATAAAAAATAATGATATTCTCAGTGTTTTAGGATTTTAAAGTCCAAGTAATTCTGCTATGTAACCATATGATCTTGTACCAAGCATATTTATTTTGTATTTTATTAATCGTTTACACTATACGACCCAAAAGTACCTTTTATTATGAGGAAATGAGGCCTAGCGTTGCAAATAACTCAACTTCCTTTTTGTGACTTCAGCAAAGGGAGCTCAGGCCTTGTGGTTTTAGATTTACTTTTCTGATCATCATAACAAATGATAATCTGTAACAACTAGCAAGTCATATGTGAGCTTCAAATGTGGCCAGTATGAGCACAAAGGTCCTCACACTCAAATAATCAACTTACTTTGCTCATGTAGAGCATTAATCATACGTACGTGCTCTACTCTGCGTAGCTGGTCTGTGTGGCTCATAGTATTTATATTTCACCAGATGTGGAAGTCAGTAGTGGGCCACAATGTGAACACGAAGGTGGTGGCAGAGGGGGATGACTGGGAGACGGACCCTGACTTTGAGGTATGCTTTTAGGAGTGTGGACCACTGTGGAGAACGTGTATATTGGTGAAAACACTCCTCAGTCAGTGGATTTCATACTCTCTGTATTACTCTCTGTTTCCAAAGCCAATTCATTTTGCGTTTCAGAATGATGTATCGGAGCAGGAGCAGAGGTGGGGAGCCAAGACCATTGAGGGGTCGGGGCGTAAGGAGCACATCAGGTAACCATCAGAGGAGCAGAAGGCATGCACTTCTGTGATACGGTTTCTGATGAAGACTGATGGAGCAAAATGCAGTACAGGTCAGAGAGTATGGAGACGGTGCTGTGTAACAACAGGAACAGGAAGTGAAAGCAGAGCACAGGCTGTAAAGCGGCCAGTCTCTCCTAATATGGGTAACGTGGGATGATGACAGTGAGACATAAACCACTAGGCACCACTGACGTGGTGTGACACTTTGATTGAACAGGATTGGAGACAGTTCTATACTGTGTGTACGACCGGTGCACGCACGCACCTTTTTAACTTTGAACACTGCAGATTTTTTTGATCTTTACAATTTTAGTGATTAGTAATCTACATTATTCCTTTGAAAGATGTCATAAATGAATCTTTGTGTAAACTGTTACAGATTATATATTTTGTAAATGTTAATCGAATCATTTAATTTGTAACAGAATTAATTTTAAAATTATCAAGTTATTGTCCACAACTGTTGGTATCTGTGGCCTTCACTGATATGTTGCTGTTAGTGTCAGTATGTAGTGTCAGTATGTGTGCACGTCTCGTGTGCACAGACATTTACACGTCTGTATGCTTGATTCCCTGCTTGACCTTCCAGTGTTGCAGAACTCAGGCAGAAGGTCTCTGAGGAACACGATCAGGTGAAGAAGAGGGAACAAGCCCAGGCTCCCAAGGCCTCCTACGGTTACGGGGGGAAGTTTGGAGTGGAGAAAGACCGCATGGACAAGGTTGACAAATGATAATTATTAATATTCTAAAAATGAGGCGATGCCCCTCTCATAAACTTGTTTTTTATTTAAGGCACTCTTCCTGAAGCGTTTGTGCAGGTCGTCTCTCTTTACTTTAGTCTTTGACAAAAGGCTGGAAACAATGCCAGCTCTCCCTGTTGGTCTCCAGGACCAGTGGCGGTGATCCATAGCTCAGTGTGTTCATGAATACGTCTCTACTACCCAGGAGGCCGTGGGGCATGACTATGTGGCACAGGTTGAGCAGCATTCTTCGCAGACAGACACCGCACGAGGGTTCGGTGGGAAATTCGGCGTTCAGAAAGACCGCGTCGATAAGGTGCGAAAACAAATCTACTACTTGGCTCATTCTTAATTGTTCAAGTACTGATGAAGTAGTTTTCTGCAAACCTTATGCTCAATGTATTGTATTGCTCGTGCAGTCCGCCATGGGTTTTGAATACAAGGGGGAAGTGGCACAGCATACATCTCAGAAAGGTAGGCCAACCGTCCAGCTTCAAATAAGCCCCATTCATTCACGATGCAATCTTATTCTCTAACTTCATCCTCTTCTGCTGCACCATGTGTTTCTTACAATGCTTCTGGTTGTAGATTACTCAAAGGGATTTGGAGGGAAGTATGGGGTGGAGAAGGAAAAGGTGGACAAGACCGCCTTGGGGTACGACTATAAAGGAGAGACGAAGAAGCACCAGTCACAGACAGGTGAGTCAAGGTCATACGATTAATCTAGTTTTGCCTCTTGACATTATTGCACGTTTTGTTTTTCATTCTTGCTCATTTTCACCAGATTACTCAAAGGGATTTGGGGGGAAGTTTGGTGTCGAGAAGGAGAAAGTAGATAAAACCGCCTTGGGCTATGATTACAAGGGAGAGACAGAGAAACATCAGTCACAAAAAGGTGAGACATATCGACCTAAGTGTATAACACAGCGTATTACAGGACTGATATTAAAATGATCCCGTTCATCTCTCTGTTAAGATTACTCAAAAGGTTTTGGAGGCCGTTATGGAGTACAGGCAGACCGCATGGATAAGGTGAGTATTGAAAGATGAATAATAGGACTTTATAACTGGACTTTTCTGAATAAATGTATTTTCCCTCCCACTGCTAGAGTGCAGTTACCTTCACAGAGATGGAGTCACCTACCTCTGCTTATGAAAAGACTCAGCCACTGGAGGCCTGTAAGTTTACCGTTTCTTGATTCAGTGATTAAATCCATGAGAGTTGAATAAGTTCATGTGTTCAGATGATTGGCGATAGACCAGGAGACATTTGCAGATGTTCTGGATGTTGTCTATCTGTGCGTGCAGCGAGCGCAGGTGCAGGGAAACTAAAGGCACGTTTTGAGAGCATGGCCAAAGCTTCACATGAAGAGGACAGGAAGAGAGTAGAAGAGGAGAGAGCTAGGAGACAGGCGACAGAGAAGAAGGAGAAGGAAGAGGCCAGACGCAGACAGCAGGTAACACACACACACACACACACCACTGTGGATATGTGTAACACAGGGTGTATAGACATGTGACACAGATTTGCGTGTGAACTGGACATTTTTAACAAATTTCCATTTAGATGAGCATTTTATTGCATTTCTCATAGGAGGAGAACAAAGAGGAAAAGATTTGTCCCCCACCTGTTCCAGACATGGTGCCAGAGCCCAACAGAGAGCCACCAGAAATCCACCGGCCACTGCCTGAGATACCACAAGAGGAACCTGAGCCAGAGGCAGAGGTGCTGAATGTCAATCGTACCTACTGTTGAAATACTAAATCATTCCATTCATCCGTTGTCACCATACTGCAATTTTTTCCTGGGCTAGGGGCTTATGTTGACATTTTCTCATATCATCTTCAAAGAGTTTGAGAACATTTGGAGATCATGTAACCAAAGATTTTCTGTGATGTCTTCAGGAGGAACCAGTCTACGACGAGCCCCCCTCATGCTCAGATGAATTCCTGGAACTAGACGAACCCCAGGCACCCCCGTTACCTGTGAGAACGCCAGAGGTGGAGGAGGATGATGAAGTGTATGAGGACATTGTTGCACCACCTCCACCTGCAGAAGGTCAGTCACCAAGTAGGGGTTGACTTGACTCGCAAAATGTTGCCCTGTGGCATATGAAATATTCATTGTCAATGTTTTTCTACAGTTATAGACAATGACTATGAAGACTTGACGTGTGGTCAAACTGCAACAGCAATTTATGACTACCAGGGAGGTATGTAAAAACCTCAGTTTTTCATTCCACTGCAGCCCATGCTACAAAACTATTTTATGTTATAGCAATCAATAGTATGCTCATTTCTCAACACTTGTGAGGACAAATCCTGTTTTATTTGTGCAGAGGCAGATGATGAGATCTCCTTCAACCCAGATGATGTCATCACCAACATAGAGATGGTGGATGAGGGCTGGTGGAAGGGAGAGTGTCATGGACGTGTTGGTCTGTTCCCTGCTGCCTTTGTTCAGCTGATGTAGTGAGCGATGTGATTAGGCTTTTGTTGTGATAGCTCAAACAGGCCAGAGACCAGGAGGAAGAATAACATCGCATGGGAGAGTAAATCACAGCTATTTTTGTGCCAAATTGTTTCTCATCAGCTGATTCAAATCCTTATTTCACTATGGGATACCTTACTTAGGATAGGTATCTGCGGTAATGAATATCTGAAAGTGTTATGAAACTCAAGGTGTTGGCAATTTCCCCATCACATTTTTGTGCAATCACCATTGACAAAACCATATTAATGACAAGGCTTTATACCTTCTGACTGAAATGAACTAGGTGGAGTCAATAAAATACTGAAACTTTTCTTGTATCATATTTATGTTAAATTTTATTAATCCATTATTCATCACTGACAACTTACGGTGGTTGAAAAAAACAGAGCAAATTATAGTGGAAGAGAACAAGCCACGAGATTGTAACCTGCTCTGAGGCCAGACATAATTTTGCTTTAGACTAATACAGGCATCAAAAATGGAATCGCTGTTCCTTAAGAACAAAAGTTTTCCTGCAGTGAACTGCTGTACAATAATAGGCTATGTGGCACAACCATGAAGAAAGCTGATCATCCACTGACCTGAAATGGACTCAAGAGCAGCAAGTCCACAATCATCACATACACAGGAATACATGACATGATCCCAGGCCTGTGTGTCACAGATTTCAAGGGCAAAGCAAAAGTCCTTTGGCTTCTTCAGTTTTACCAGGCAATACCCTTCTTCTTGGCATTTCCTCCTTTCTTTGCCATCCGTTTGCCTTTCAGTTTCTTGGCCTGCCGCTGGCTCATCCATTGAGGGTATTGTCCATGTTCATCCAAGTGAGTTTTCTTGTTGCGCTTGCTGTCCATGTCCATTTTTCCATCTGCAACACAAAAGATAAAATTACTTTAAATGACATACTATAATCAACACATTGCATCCCATAAACAAAAAGGTAACATAATTTATTTGACTTTGTGTAGTCATGTGATGCTAATTCTCCAATAGGAGCAGTGGTATCAAATGATGTGGTGTCATGTTAAGAATTGTGATTAGATCTTTGAGGTTCTGCCAATTCTCTGAAGCTCAATGTCATTCTTGAGTGGCCCAGGCTACACTCACAAATGATATACTCTCCTTCTTTGGTCATGTAGAGTATTACAAACCAATCAGCCTAATCTGGCTATCTATAACTAATTGACAAATCTACAAATCAGATTGTGGTAGTCTCAAATTATACTTACTTCCTCAGAAAATCTCCTAAACTATCAATTCCCTACTGATTACATTTAGCCCTGAAACACTCTAATGCACATACATTCCTAATATCACAGTGCACGGTTATAATCCAATTCTAGAAGAAAGCAGACTTGAATCAACTCAATTACCTTGTAAGTGTTACCTTGTAAGGGCTACTGACTGGATTTAAAGTCTTACAGTGAGTTATTCTAACTGATGATTATAGTTTGGCATACTCATGTGCTGTGGCAGCTCAGAATAAACTTCTGGCAAGGAAGGTACAAAATAAAAGTCATGATTAAAATACTTTTAAGCTGGCTAGGTTGCAATCAGATGCTCACTCACCATCAACCTCTGCCCCCTCCATATCAACATCCACCTGCTTCTCCTTGATCTTCTCAGCTGGCACCACCGTGGCGATCTCTTGCATGTCATTCATGATGACTTCTCCTTTCCCATCCAGAGCCAGAGCCTGTTTCAGACGGGCCAGCTCCTTAGGAGCGTTCTTCTTCCTTTTCTCCGCACGCATCTTCCGCTTCCATTTGCTCCGTAGACTTTTTGCCATTTTAAGGATTAGCTGAAAAAAATGTAGCAATCAAATTTGAAAACAGTTTTCTGAAATACAAATTAGATAGCATAGGCAGCTATAGCTTAGGCATTATATTGGTCAACATATGAACCAGCAAACTATATTTGAAAACTGTGTCAAGGGCCACTTTAACTACTAACGTTAAGTGTATTGTCACTACCTAGTAATAATACCAAATCACATTAGGTAGTATGTCATTAAAGCAGCGGCAACATTTCAAACAAGCTATCAGATAGCTAACTTATAGCTAGCTATAGCTATAGAGAGCTATCCAACTGCTATGCCATGGACTACCTCTTCACTTCTGAGCTAATTTAACCTGCTAAATAACTATAGACTGCTAGTAAAATTAAAGAAAAACAAACGGGTTGTAACTTACAAACAATTACGTTGGTTGTTTAAATTTCTCCGTGGACAGACAGAAACACACACCGCACACGTGTTTACAAAATGAAAACGTTGATGACGCATGTTCGAAGAAGCAGCAAGATGATTGGCTGTCTCAGTATCCCAGAAGATCGTAGTGTCTGATTGGCTACCAATCCAAATCCAGGAAGGTCGTGGGACTGTAAACAAGATGCTGAAGAGAGGAAAGTGTGCAAATCAAACCCAAACACGTCTAATTTGCACTCAACGATAACGGCGGCTAAACCCGTTACAAGTGAAGCAAAAACTTGCGTCTTCGTTTTATTTTTCTGCTGTTTTTGTTAACGAGAAACAGAAAGCAATGAGAAGTAGCTCTCCAAGCTCTCTGGCTCCTGCTCGCAGCTATGGGTCAGTCCGCCATAGCCCCCCACTTAGTTCAAGTTTAGCACAAATACTCAGCTTGTTGGACACCGCCGCAGAACAACTCATGGTCCACAGAGATTTCCAGGCAGCTTTCGACGCTTGTGACAGAGGGCTGGCGCGTCTCGTCAACGTCGAGCAAGAGGACAGCAGGTAAGTGGCACTACTTCTGCCGTCGGAATGTTATGAGGTGTCATTGAGCTCTGTATTACTTAATCCACGTATTTAACTGCTTTAGGTGTGGAGAGTTTAAGGCGCGCCTCTGCATCATAGGGATTCAAGCACTGGCTGAACTGAATCAGTGGCGCGGTGTACTGTCCTGGATCCTTCAGCAGTATGAGCACCAGGAGAAAATACCTGCTAAGATAATGCAGATGTGGTGAGCATTTCATATCTTGCACACAAATGGTAGGGTCAATAGCAGGCACATGCTGCAGACATTAATATCTGTTTAACAAACGTATTTCCTGTCTCATTCCTGTTCATTTTCTCTCATTTTGGCAGCATACTTCTGTACACCAAAGTAGGTGAGCAAGCCATGGTGCAGGAGGTGGCAGGAGTTTGGCTACACTGCCCATCTAACAGCAGATTAGCTGGGTTTGGGACAGTTGCAGAGCTGTACCTGTTGCACGTCCTCGTGCCTCTTGGACTCATGGGAGAGGCGCGGGAGCTCATTTTTGGTGAGGTTGGAAGCAGTGCATTCACAGAGGACCAGAGGCAGACGGCACTGGATGTGGTAGAGGAAAAAGAACGTCAGAAACAAGAACCACCTACGAATCCCAGCCGCAGCCCTAGCCCTGAGACTACTGAACATACTGTCTCACCTCCAGGTCACAGATTTCAGTTTAACCCTTATGGCATGGCTTTTACTGAGCCTCTACTGTCTTTATCTACTGTTATAAATGAACAATAATGAACCCTTTATAGTAATGACAAAGCCAGTGTTTCTAAGTGTATTTGTGTCAAACAGGTGCTGTGATCCAGAAACTTGAAACCATCCTAAGGTTTTTCTACAGAAGACTGTTCGTGACCAGTGCCAGCTCATTCCCGCTCCGGAGAGTCTTTCTGGCTTTTGTCCTTCTCTACATGCTTTTTGTTCGAATGGATCCAGGTTGGCGAAAACTCTTCATTGCATTCTAGGCATGGTGGTTCGATCACCAGGCTTGTTTAAGGGTGAAACATTTGATTGGAAACAAATGAATGCATTTTTTCCCCCTGTTTGCCCACAGCTCTTCCCTCTTCATTCATCTGGATTTCCAAACTTCTTCAGCTGCTGAAACAGATGTGGACTGCCATGTTTGCACCATACTATCAGACACTTTCTCAGAGCAAAGGACTGTAAACTACTCAAAATCACAATGTGTTTTGTCCTTCTTATGGTTTGATTCTATAGTCATTGTTTTTGTAAGTAAAGTGTTCACCATTTTGTCATGGTTTATGAGAACATGTGTGGTCCTCCTATTAAATGTTATTTTACCTACGGAAATTGACGATCATATTAACTGTATATGTTCTTCCAATCATCAAGGACAGTCCAAACAATAGTTGTGAACATGCATAGTTCTCCTTCCTAAGCTACAAACCACAGACTCATAGCTGTGATGTCTTCAAGATATAAACATAGTGACATTCACATAGTGAATGTCAAAAATGTGTTTGTACAAAAAGACAATTGCAGAAAATCCAGCATAACAGACAGCCGTAGTCCCAGTGGTGAAATTGTAAAGCACTGCTGCATATGTATTCCTTACAGTGTAGGAGTTATAGCCTCCTATGTGTCATCAGTGTATTTATTTGATTACAGCACCACCATCTGGCTTGTCTGGGTCATCTTTTTTGAGTACTAAGCCACCGCCAATATCTCATTTTGCCAAATGGCATGTCTCATTGGAAAACAACAACAATAATAATAATAATAATAAACTAGCACAAAGACAACAAGGGTTCTAGCCCTACGGGATTGAACCAGTAACCAGTAATAACAGGTCTGCACTATGCACAATTGTAGGCAATAAGGCAAACAATCATACTGTGCTATGCATTACAGTCTGATTTAAAAACAAAAAACAAAAAAAAAACATTGTTGGCTAAGGCCGCTAGGAGGTGCAGGGAACCTGCTCCCCCCAAAACTATAGAATATTATAGGAATATTATAATAAAGTACAATAAGGTCGCTATAAACTCACTATTGACTAGGTATCACAGAAACACTACAAGTCCCAATAGCAATTAACCTTAAGTAATTTTTTGGTTAGGGTAATAAATAAAATGCCATTGTAACTTTAAATATTTGTTTTTTTCTGTCGTATTATTATTACTATTTATTTATTTATTTCGTAGTTTTTATTATAAGCACGTCTGCCTTAAGTTTCGATTACGGCTAAACCTCGTGACAGGTCACGGTAGACGAAAAACGAGAAAACGGAAGTGAAGTGCTTAATGCGTTGGTGGTGTTTGGTCAGACTTTTGATGCGTTTTTTATTTAAGAATTTTCTGACGCGACTCTTGACGGCTATGTATAACTTGAACATGGTGGTTAACGCAGGACGAGTCCACTCCAAGTTAGGTGATCATTTCTTCTCCTCAAGGCTTTCAGGTACTTGATTTTGACAGTAGGCTATGTTTTGACGCTTGTACTGATGTCTAGAACACGGGTTGTCAAACCTTTTTTATGTCAAGAGCACTCACAATATCATAAGAGCACTGACACCCATTTGATAAGGTTTTGTCCTGAGGAACTCCATTAGAGAGGATTTCTGTTAGATATGACTTGATGCAGAATTATGTAACTGTCTATACTGACTTTTACATTGTTTCATTGTGCTAACCTTCAGTCAGTAAAATTGCAGTGTTCCACACTTTACACCACTGGTCGAGAGGTTATAAGAGTAATTTGCACTGGGCTGTGTTTTTATGCATATTACTATTTGACTTGTGTTGGTCTTTTCCAGGTATGAGAGGTCTCCTGAACTATGGTTTGTCCTGCTGTGTGAACAGTTTACTGCAGGCCTTCTCTGCCACCTGGGAACTAACAGACCTACTGGAAAAGTAAGTTGTCTCACTATTCATGCGGTTCTGATCCTGAGTTATAAAGCAATTATAAACCCAGGCCTACGTGGAGATGAATGAGACCTGTGGGAATATCACATTCTGCAAGGTGGGATCCGCCTGGTAATGGAGGGGGCAGTCATGATGTCCCCGTGCAGCTAAAGAGAGCTCTGCTGGCCATGCAGAGTGACCGGCCCCAGCCTGCTCCTCATCACGACTTCCTGCACTGTCTGGACAGAAACTGCATCCGACGTATGAGTAGCCAATACACAATACAATACAATAAACATCCGTATTCATTGTCACCTAGGTTTACTCCACAATCAACATGTTCTTTTGCAGTTCACGTACAACACGACGCCGACGAGGTGTTCCTTTCCATTCTGAACTTGGTGCAACAGCAGATGGACGGCACAGCATTGGTTGGTGTTTAACCACGAATGCCCTGTATGTTTTAGTCTTTGGTTGGATCATCTATATCGTCCCGTATTTGGTCCCCTCTAGGCTCCTGGTGTCCAGAGTCTGTACAAGATTTCCGTGGAGATGCACCTTGAGTGTCTAGAGTGTGCCTCCATCCAGTCTGGGACCAGCTACCTGCTCAACCTGCCTCTACACATAAGCGAGGGCCACAATTCGTTGGTGAGCTTTCCGTGGATTTTTTTCAACTGCGGTGAATTTTAATCTCTGACATGATCAGTCAGATTTACTCCGGTGTTAATCTTTTCAGGAAGACTGCATGACGTCCTTCTTTGAGCTTCAGGAGCTGAGGGGGAGTGACAGCTGCTTATGTGCCCGATGTGGAACCAGGACTCCGTCTAAACAGGTGAGGTCTGTTTTTCAAGCTACCCCAAACTAAAAAAAATACTAACTAACCTTTTCTCTTTCAGGGTGTCAAACTGCTCTCCTTGCCCCGTATTTTGTGTGTGCATCTGAAGCGATTTCGCAGTTTTCGAGGCTTCACCAAAAAACTTGACTGCACAGTTACCTTCCCGGAAAGCTTTGACTTTTCGGAGATCCTGAAAGAAGAGGTGTTCTCAAAGGACTACGTCAAGGTACCTAATGCACTATGTACAGTAGTAGAGTGTCTGGAGATTGTATCTGTTGACATCTAACATGTGACTACCTGTTCTTTCAGAATGACTGCAGGTATGTTTTGTATGCAGTGATAGTTCACTGCGGCAGTGCATTTTTTGGACACTACATGGCTTACGTTCGACACAGGAGGAACCAGAGCTGGTACTATGCAGATGACAGCCATGTACGACAGGTGGGTTGTCACACACTTAAAAACAGTTCATTTTTACTCTATAACCTACTTCAAATACATGGGAAGATATGAAAAACCTTCAGTAAATTCCTTTGGAAAGGTTCTGTGCCAGAAATGCCTGAAGCCATTTCTGAGGTTTAACCATTATGGTGATATTTCATTCTGGCAAAACATCCCTGGGTCTATTTTACCACATGTATTTGTGTTCGAGCATTGTGCATGATTATTTTTTTGCGCAAAGGTAAGTGGTTGGTGGTTTCTTTCTCAGAGTGGCCTGTCATAGTGGTTGATCCTTCATGAAGTCCTAAGACAATATGGTCACAAATGAGCTAAATGAGCATAATTCTCTATTTGGATGTGATGATGTGATTTATTTGGTCTTTGATTCGCATGGCAACACTCAGGCCACCTGGGAAGACGTACAGAGAACATATGGAGGAAATGACAGGTAAAATGCACAACATGAAATATCTGATTTGCTATTATTTTGAATTTTGGAAATTCTGACAAATCTGTCGTAATGTTATCAACAGACACACAGCATACCTGTTAATGTACAGAAGAAGTACAAAAGAAGAGGAAGAACAACAGCAGTGTTCAGGCTGATCGGGTGGATGGAGAGCTAGGGACTACAGGATCAACATATTAATTCTTAACAATTTATTTGAATTGATTGATTGTGAATTTTATTTGAATGTACATGGTGGATTGTTTTGGATTTTAAGCCTTAAAGCGTCTTGTTTTAGTCCTCATATAGAGACTTTATACAGTAACACTGTTGTGATGAGGGTGTGATTGTTTCTCTGCCAAAGCCCACTAAGTGGTGCTAAAGACTCAAAACAGTGATGAGTGTTGCCTCCCAGACCACACACATTGTGAACCCGCTGAATGATACTGGGGGTTGGTTTGGAGAGAATGCTTAGCTTAGATATTCACTGTTTTGGGGGAAATACCAGCAAAAGGCCTCAGCGTTCATTTTCCTGACACTGATGGGTAATATATGACTCAATTTTGCAGAACAATGAAGTCATTTTTTTCACTTTGGCTGCCAAAAACATAAAACAATACCCCTTCCAGCATCTGACACTGCTTTTATGTATTGCCTTTCTCACTCTGCAAGACCATTAGCTGTTTTTCCAAAATAGCTTTGGAATGACACACAATGATTTTTTTTGTTTCATTTTGCCCTTGCTTTCTCTCGCATCAGAGCACCAACAGCATGGCACCCGCCACCCATGTTCAGAATGCATGTACCCATGGTACTGTAAAGTGCCTGTGCATGTTTGGTATGAGAATGCAGCAAGAAAATCACCTTGATTGAGCATGAGGGACAGACACAAAGACTATTTTGCCTCCAGTTACAGCCACAGTGGCTGTATCCTTGGTAGGCTGTTTGCAGAGCCTCAGACGTTTCCCGCTTCCGAAGCCAAGAGTTGGGGGACCATGTGAAAGTGGTGCCTATGTGCTGCTGGGCTCTGACAGAATGGAACATGTCTGCACCTCATGCTTAGTTACTCTGCTGCCATGTAGCACAGCTTTCTGTATAGGAGTATCTCCCCACAGTCAGAGGGAGGAGCCAGGGTTGGCTGTATACATTATGTACACTGCAGCACTGGCGTTGTTGGGGGGGATTTGAAGCTGCCTGCCAACACTAGATTCAACTGTCCAGATCTGAGTCAGTATCACGGGTATGATTAGGCTACGTTTCACATTTAGCTTGTGACATGAGATCACTTTATTCCCCGGCCTCTTTATTAGTTTAGCTTCGACTAGTACAAGTGCAAAGTTGACATTGGAAACAATGACAACACCATGGGCTATTGAGATATACAGAAAGAGAATGTGTGTTTGCAAATGAAAGTGAGTGCTCGGATGGATTCACGAACAATATGTATTGTTATCTGTAATATAATACTCAGTATTTGTGTGAAAGGCACATTTGACATATACATCCCCAAGAACCAGGCAGATTGAAGGTGAATACATAGGTGAAATTTTAGATGATTCAAAGCTCGGGGGACCTGAATGGAACATGATAACTCTTGATAACTTCATTTCTAAAGAACTGATTCTTCCCTTTGTAGGAGTTCATTAATTACTCATGTTCAATGACAATGTGTCCAACACTATGCAGATGTTGTGATTTTTATTTTGTGTGTGCCACAAGGTAGATGAGCACCTGTCCAGCGTCACCCCGACTCCCACAGTGCAATAATATGATATAGGTAACACAGCCTGGGGCCACGCTGAAAGTGTGACTGAAGGGACGTCTTAGTTTCTACTGAATCACGTGCCGCACATGCCTGATGTCTACGACTATTGTTTGAACTTCAGCTCTGGCTCCTGGACGTGGTTCCTCAGACACCTAATGGAAGATAATAATCTCAATCACAATTTAGCCTACTTTTGTCTTGGTTATGGGTTAGCCAGTCAGCCAAAGGTACATATGCACTATGTACCTTTGTGTAACTTTTTCTCATTGTCGGGACATACCATTTCTCCAGCAGTGACAGTGATTGACACAGCAAATCAAGGCAGACAAAGCCACATTCCAAGTGGGCATGTGGTGTCCCTGTGTGATCATAGTCCCAGTAGACTTGTAGACTAGTAGGCTGGATGATATTCCACAGATTTAGAAGTGTGGCAACACTTAAGTACCCCTACTGTTTTCTTTGGAGAAAATATTGAGGTTCATTAACGCTGCTTAGTCTTTGTTGATATGTGTTTACCAGTTACTAGGTGAGCACACCACCGTGATGCGTCTAGGAGAAAATGGGATTTGGCTATTTGAGAACCACTCTTAAATTTTCCCATTTTAGTGTGGTGGATTTTCACAGGCTTAGATCAATGCCTGAGCAAAAAAACAAAACAAAAACCCTCAGTCTTTGACTCTGAGTGACAGCCAGCTAGTCAGCCAGCCCCTGTCTATCTGATGATGATCAGCCATAATGTCACTTCATTTCCATTTGCCAAAGAAAAGTCAGTGAGGCCTCGTGTTATTGGAGTTGCCTGTGTCATTCAGAATTTACTGGTTCCATATTCTCATTTTATTTTTACAATAGGAAGGAACTAAACTTGCGTGCTGTTTGTACACAATTCCTCTTTTCTGAATGGTGGTTGGCCTTGCCTGTTTAAGTGGTTACTTGATGAATGCTCCACCATACAGTTGCAGTTATGAGATAAGTGTGGAAGGAAAGATGTCCCTCCCTAATGTCAAAACTGCCATACCATTAACAAGCCCCATCATGACCGTCCCTAATCTACTTTAATCCTACATAACCTATCTAGCAGCAGATCTCTGGATGCTTCAGCGGTGGCGGGCCAGCTCTTACAGCTATCCTGTGGTTACATAATGGGGTTTCAAATAGGAAATGATTCTCTTTCGCTCGCTCCATGTCGAGTTTGCAGCCTCGGTGACCATGGTGAAGTCTGCTTTTGTAAATATCAAACAAGAACTGAAAGCAAATGTCTGCTGCATGACTTAGATTTTTCCTCCCTTATTAAAAAAAAAGAAAGAAGATAAATCCGATAATGGAACATGGCACTGAGAACTATCTGCGTGTTTGCTAATAAAACGAATTCTACATGATTCAAATGACCTAACTCAATGAGGTCTGGTGGTAAACACAGGCCAATTATACATTTTTCCTCTCGTGCTTTTATCCCCCTATCAGCTGTTCATTCAGGTGTTGCAGCCATCTGGTGATATAGGAAGGCATGCCTATGATGTACTTTGATTGGTGACCTGTGGCAGTTAAACTTCTGCTCTCAAGATGGCCAGTCTTGGCTCATATTCAGGCCAGTGCTGGCTGTGAATGCTGGCTAGTTTTCTGCAACAGTCTGGGTAGATTGGTTTCTGAGCATACCATTGTCTGAATATATTGTGAGGAATTCAGTGGAATTTGTAGTATCGACTGTCGTGTCGAGGAAGATGCCTTATCTCTCCCCCGTGAGTTCATAAAATTTCCTGTGGAGCCTGGAGTACAGAAGGTTTGCCTCTCTTCACTTGTTCAGTTCTACTTCCCAGGATTCTTGGCGGTCTGAGGGCAATAAATAGCACATCTGCTGGGGTTTCTAGGAAAGAGGATGTTATACAGTCAAACTGCCATAACTGAACACCGAAGGAAAAGTGTGGTTTGAATTTGGTTCGGATTGGTTTGGGCCAGAACCAGGATTGGGGTTGATTCACTTTCAATTCAATCTATTTGAAATGTCAAGCGCAACTGCTGTTCATTGGTTAATGGTAGCGCATACATTCTTTTTCATAATTATTTTTCAAGCTGAAATTTTGAGGAAGATCTGACTCCCTGAATTGGTTTAATTGAAAGTTAGTTGACTTCCAACCCACAGCAAGCTGGTACCAGGTAGCAGATTGCTACATCTTACTTGGTTTTCCCAGCAGGTGAGCCTAGGCCCCTTGGTAACTGTAGTCATGACATGTCGGGATATACGACCTGATGTTGCGCCCTTGTCTTCTTTGCTCTGTCGTTACCCCTCAGTTAGCACCTTATCTCAGGTCCTTATCACCAGACTTGGATCCAGGAAAGATCAGCCGTAGCCTCAGAAGTAGGGCTTCTCAGGTTACTGATGAAATGACTTTACTGATGGACCCAGTTAATTGTCTGTCTGTCTGTCTGTCTGTCTCTATCTGTCTGTGCATACCGCCACAAATCATGCTCCTGCTCTGACATGTAGACCTCCATATTTGTTTGTTCCCACGCCTACAGTGAAGTCTTTTTTAATTGGACGGAATGTCGTCGTCTGTTATTGAGTCGATTGCTTTTATAACCTGATGCTTTTGATAATGTGGCACGTTGGTCATGTAATGCTTTACATCACATCCAAGCACAAGAAACACGTCACAAATGAATGTCACTCATACAACATAAGTGTAAGAGTAGACTCCGGTCATTGCTGGGGACATTACTGTCTCATTATGCCTGAGACAGTAATGTCCCCAGTCTACTAAAAACAAGTCCTGAATTGTGTCATGGGAAATCCACATTTTGCACATGGCATCCTTTAATTTAAGTATGAACGCCTCCCTCGCCACGCTGTCAGTATACAGGAACGAATGGAATTACACCTTGAGGCTAACCGCTGCCTTACCGTTCCAGCAGTGATAAGCTCACAACAAGCTGTTAACTTCTGCAGACGCACATTTCAACTGTGCTAGTGTATGCATGCCAATCAGTTGCTACATCAGTGCACCAGTTAATGATTTGTACATCGGGAGAAAGTCTTGTGACAGGGAGAGAACTCATAGTGAAACTGGCCTAGTTGCAAACAATGTGCTTTTTTTGCTTCTCCTTGGTGCACCTTGCCATGTTAAGAGACTTGACCTGGGTTGTGCTGTTCATTTGCTCAGTAATGCGGGCTGGGCACCTTGAGAGTGAGCTATCCATTGTCAAACCTCTTTGACCTGTTCTCTCCTTCAGCCTCTCCTATTTCCGGACAAAGACTCTCTAATGCCAGGTAGCTGGTGCTGGCATTCCTGTTGCATTCCACCATGGGGAAGTTGCTGGGATCAGGATGAAAAATGCCTGAAACAAAGGCCCACTCTCATTCACAGGGTTTAGGGTTCTGTGGGAAAGTCCAGGCAGGACAGAGGTTGGATGGCAGAGGAATGTGAAGCGGGGCATAGCTCGCACAGTCTCTATGACACAGCCCCAAAGACACATTGACAAGGTGGAGGTCCTCTTAGAGAAAGGAGTAAACCCCCATGAAAGAACATGGTAGAATGCGGAACTGATCAGGATGGCGTTTATGGTGTGTTTACAAACAGACAGTTAACTCATCCAGTCAGCAGGCGTAGTGCATAGAGCTCAGTTGTGTTGAAGCTCTGGTCATTTTCCCTTGAACTCCAGCCTCTCCTCTGCTTCTGCTACATGATGTCAACACTCTGAGCTGAAGATGAATGACATATTGGGTACGGCTTTGCTTACCTTGCATTATTCTGCTACTCGTTTTTTGATTTGTCCATTCCTATACAGCCACATGCTGAGGTTAGGTGCCTGACCCCGCTTCACCCACCCTCTCTCTGAGCCATATCTGAACCATGGCTTGGGAAGATTTAGAGAGGAATTTACCGTCAAAGCACTTCACTCTCCCACAGCAAAGACCCACAGATACTCTCGATAATGCATCTTCAACTATGGGGAAGATAAATGATCTGGAGTGAAGCGAGACAGTCAAAATGAGACACCAATAAAGGTGACGCTTACTCTTATAAAATGACAGCATAAAATTGAAATAAGTAAAGGTACTTTTTAGAAGGAAGGTAAATAAATTACTTGGTAATTCCTCTGTATTTTAGAGGTATTGAATGATACAAGTAATGTTTTTTTCTTTCTAAAATGAATATAATGCATTTTGGAATAGAACATTCGCTCTCATGGTCATATCCCCCCAGACGTTAAAGGCTATATTTCTGAATGTCTCTACATACAGCCATATTGACTCTAGGAAATTGTTTTTGACTGCATATAAGAAATAATAAGATCCAGCACCTTGTCAGACTGAGCAACCATCGACTTGCTGTCACGCTAGAAGACTCATGCTCAACTTCCTGAGTTTGAATACCACCAAGAATGACCCTGAAATTTCCAGATGTCACACCTAGTTTGTTGTTTTCGTCTCCTTTCCCATGTTTCACCTGTATACAGTCTCTATCTCGACAGTTGAATAAATGCTGGCAGTTGGTGATGCCCTGTTGATTTCTCAGAGGCTTTGGCTTGATTTAGATCATTCAAAGATATAATCACAGCCTAGTGTGCCTAAACAGTTCAGGATGCGATTTGTGAGCTGCACTAACAACATAGGCAGCGTGTCATCTGTAGAAGGCTAGTCTATATGAAGCGTGTGTGGTTGGTTGTGGAGCACATAAGATAGAGTACATAGGGAAATGAGAGGAGATCTGCTGCAGCCCACAGGCCCCTTCAGATTCTTTGATGTGGCTTCAACACACATTTCCTAGAAAATGCAAGGCCTTCTGGGATAGTACTTAAGTGTGTGTCTTCATGTGAGTGTGTGTATGTATATATCTGTGCGTGCATGTCACAGTGTTTGTGTGACACTCTCAGCGTCGCCGTTTGATATCAGTGAGGGACAATGAGACAATGACACAATGAGGGAGTGTCACTGTGGCTGGTGCAGGAAGCCAAAAGGGCATGGTGCACTACATCACACAGGTGTTTAGTGTGTCCTTATGGGCGTGGCACATTAACGCCATACGGAAGTCCTGCCTCAGAGTCCTCACGTCTGTCTTTCCGTCTGCCTTATAACACACTGAGCAGTGACACCCCCATTGTTTTCTCTTGGGCTGTCTTATTTTTTCTCACGAGAGAAATAGCGTGCTATTAGCCACACTGCCTCAAGGCTCGAGTGTTACACGCCTAACTGGCTGTGATGCATATGGGACCACTTTAATGGATGATGACTGAGTGTAGATTTAGAAAAATGTTAATGTTCATAGATATTCAATACCATGTTGATTTTTTTTTATGCTTTTGCTGCTTTTCGTTAAGCAAATAGGGCTGAGAGACCCAACCCTCTCATCTGCAGCCTGTTATGGCGGAGCTGGAGGATGACATCATGTTGGTCTCGGAGCAGCGGCTGGTAATTGGCCCACTCTCCTCCTCCAGCGGCACGGGCCAAACAGAACACACAAGTGGAGCCAGGCAATGCAAGTTAGATGCACTGGGTTTTTCCAGAGTGGCTGGTGGGGCCTCAGTGCAGAGTGAGAGCCAAGAGGCCTCGGAGAGGGGCGCACCGATCCAACTGTAAATGTCAGAAATGAATGAAGGGCCTCAACCCAAAATGTAATCTGATATAATGTCCTCCAGGCCTGTGTGTTTGATCTGCTGCACAATCCACTGCTGTAGTCGACGGGATAGAACTGTGTCTATACTCTATGTTATGACATTGCAAAAAGCATTTTCATGTGTTCTTGGAGGTTTTCTGAGAGCCAACGTCAATGAGCCCTCAGCCCACACAAAGTTCCATTACAGTTAGCCTGAACTGCTGCAGCTCTGGGCTGCTAAGGACCCATAGCCAGTGATTGTTTGTAATATTAAAATCAGCTCTCAATTTTTCAGTTTTTAAGTGGTTCATATGCCTTGCAACGTGGATGCATTTCCTATGTTAGATGATGTAAAGCTCCACAAGACATTCTCTTATTCTGAAATTCTTAGCACATGTGAATAATGGCCAGAGGATGAAACATCTGGAAAGAAGATTAAACCTCTGCAGGTTCAGATGTGTGTCTTGTAGACCCAAATCACATCAGCAGGACAATAACTCGCAAAAACAAGCAATCCCATTAGTTTTGTAAGCAGCCATTTGATGTGGCAGCATGATTAAAGCCTAATTGGCTGCAGTGGATCTGTGAATGAAGCCTGGTTCTACCCTGTGGCCAGTCATACACGCAGCATATGGGCCGGGCAGAGATGTTGGATACCTCTCCTCTCATAAAGCACGGCCTTTATCTTTTATAGAGAGGTTGCTCAGTCATGCCACCATGTTTCCTGCTATGTGGTTGTTGTACACAAGACCAAAGGTTTGATGATTTTCTGATTTTTTTCTACCTGAGACGAGGATTACACAAACCTCCAAATCTCTGTTATCATCTAAAGGAAGAGTTGTGAGAACATGTTTGGCGTCTAAAGCCTGTGTGGGAAACATGCTTTGCTTGCTATATTGAAAGAGGGTGCAGTGCTCAGCGTGTTGGCACGTGCCCATCCGTCTGTCTGCTGGGGAGCATTGTTGCCCCACATCAGGAAATGAGAAATGGTGGGAAAAAATGAATAGATTTGGTGTTTAACGGAGGTCAAAAGAGAACGCTTGCAGCCTTGCTCTCATTGGAAGGATGTCTCCTTTTACTGCTTTCACTATCAGTATCTATCTTCTGTGGAGGTAGTGCATTAAGCTGTGAACTAGTGCAGCATATAGACTCGACCCAGATGCTGTGACTGTGAGATTCACTATGAACTCTCTCATTGATCTCCGACAGTGTGGAGTATCTTTATTAAAAATTATTTATTTATAACCTGAAAGATGGGACACAAATTGGTGGTGGCGTGTGAAAAACATGAGCTGGACTCACAAGGCCTTCATTTCCATTCATTTTCTAACGCCAGGTAGAGTGAGTCATACAGGTAGTGTTTAAAGTTCACTGTATCTTTGATAAGCCTCCCTGTTGAGTGTTTGGTGAAGTGTTTTTACAGTAGCTATGGCTCTCTTGGTGTGAAACCAGTTGAAAATGACTTTTCACTTCCTATCACAAGTCATCTGGGGACAGAAAGTTCAGTTTGAGAGGGCCGGTGATTTTCTAAACTAAAATTAGAAGAAAAGGTTGCAGCTCAGCCTATCTTTTCATTTTTGTTGTTGCTGCCGAGGCACATTTCCCAGTACATCCTCTCTCGCTCTCTCAGCTGGTGAGCTAGCTGTCGAGGCAGAAACTGTGCCGGAGGGAGGAAATGATTATAGCATGAGGGAATGTGTTATCACTTTCTCTCTCTTGTTCTTACTCTCTCTACCGCTGAATGTCATATATTTGTTTTTCCTTATCTGTTAGATGAGAAGAAGCACATTTCACAACTCAGACGAGAATGACACGTGTCCTCTGTCCATCTAGATTTGAATGCTTCCTGGTGTCAAGACAAGATGATGAGTCTGGACTGGTCATGTGCATTGAAATATCAAATGTCATGTCGGCTGTTGTGTCACTGCACAGTGGAAGTGTCTGTATCGTGTTCCCCATCCATCAACCACCACTCTCTTGAGGAAGCAGACCCAGCTGTTGTTGGCTATTGATACCTTTGTTGTTCCTCTCTCTGGAACCGCAATAAAGACTGCCATCTTTTTATCAGCCTGTTAGTTCACTTCATATTATTTGACTCACCCTTGTCTGCCTTATCTCTGCCTAATCTAGTTGTGCCTCTTTTTTCCTGTCTGTCATCCTGTCTTCTGTATATGTGTGAGTGCTTCAGTGCTTTGCTCATACAAAGTTGCACATGCAGATACAGTGATGATCAGCGAGGGACTGGCTGGGACTCACCGTTACTGTATCTGCATGGCTCAGGGGCACAGACTGAACTCAGGAAACCCTACAGAATGAAAACTTACACGGTGCCGTCACATCAGGGAACGCATATCAGATTGACAGATGCAACTGCAAAGGGTGGAGAGAGGAGCCGCACCTTGAAAGCCTGGCTGTTTTTCATGTCTAGCAAACAGCCACATGTGTCAAACCACTCCTCCCACGCTACACATTTCACAGATTCCTCAAGAATGTTTGCTTTTTTACCAGGTCATGAGCACTTGGAGCAATTGGAGGAGAATGAATCCAATGCTGCATTGTGTCTTGCAGGCTTTGTGCAGTTTTGGAGCCCGCTCTATCAAGCTATTTCATCTTGTGCAATTCATTCTTAGTCCAGTCATCAGTTTTCAGCACTTGTATTGAAAGTCTTGCTTCTCCCAGTGAGTATTTATGTCTTCATGGGCTAACCATAAAGAGAGCTGTGCTTTCATTTCCTCAGTGACAGTGGGAATCCTGACCATGGGCTTGAGCCCTGGCTGTGGCTCCAACCATAACATATGCCTCACTACTTCCTTTTATCAATGATTACATAAGGATTGCAAACAAAGACATCCAAGGTTGTCAGAGAATCAGCCTGGCCCCTGGATTTCCATGAGAATGGAATCATTGTGAGTGTTAATAGACAGTGACTTTGAAGAGGGAAGTATTTGCACAATGCCAGAATTCTGTTGCAGGTAGTTATTTTAGGACATAAACATTTACAGAATGCAAACCTATATACATCCTTGGGATCAAAACAGTTACTAAAGGTGGGTGTCACCCCAAGTGCACACTAACCAGATTGTGTAGCAGCTGACTTGTTTACTCACAAGCATTACTAGATATTCAAGGTATAGTCTGTTGTAAATGCAGGCGTGTTGTATGAGTGATCCATATAGATCCACAGGGTACTGACTATCAGCTTAGACTAAATCCACTTAACTATATGTTTGATCTCTTGCGTGCAGATCCTCTGGCAGTATGTAGGTCACTCTATGGAGGATCCAGAGTGATATGGCTGGAACTGGGAGAGCCTTCCCCAGGGACAAGGCCTTGGGCCTGGGAAGCTGCGGCCTAGAATCAACCAGAGTATTGCAGCTCTGAGCCGCAACACCACTGTGAACCTCCCTCTCTCCCGTGTGAGCCAGCCCAAGGCTGACATTTGAATGATAAGTATTAGAATAGAGGAGAATGAGCCCTGTTCCTCCCAGAGATTTGGTGGGAAGAATTGATGACTTCCTCTTCATTGACCCTAGGCAAGAGGAAAAACATTTCTTCTGGGCGGTATCTGTTATTAATAGACCTGATAGACTGCTCAACAAGCCAGTCCTTGTGGGAATGTTTAGTTGGATCGAATATCGTGTTTTCAGGAGTATGAAATGATCTTGTGTGTAGCATGTTGTGTCATGCTCACCCTGGTCTCCTCATCTTGGGGGGCTCTTAGCTCGGAAACAAAACTCCAGTATCTGGGCCTTTAAGGTTGTTGTTTGATTAAGACTAATAGCCAGGTTTTGATTTCAACTGGTTTTGACTAGGGTGGAAGTACTTTTTGATCTCTGTATGTGTCTAAACTAAGGCTCAGCCTGTTGAACTGGATTTTAAGCTCTCTAAGCTAAAAAAGGCTGCACCCAATGTAATGTATCATGGGAAAAAACATGAGGAAATGTTGACCATATTGTTTTCAAGGGATAGGGAATTATGGGGGAAAAATTAAAGCCTATGTCCAGTCTCTTTAACGGTGCAATTTGTAGGAGGAGGACTTGGGTGAACACAGACTTAATCTTTGTATCAGAGGATGGGGCAATTACTTTCTAGTACTGGCTCCATACCAGGCATGTTTTGTCTCATATTCCTCCCCTTAAGTTAGAGATGAGATGATTTCAGAAATGGTGTGCAGTATGTGAAATCCCTTGGCTTGGTCAGAGAGAGGAACGCCCTGGTGGATACCGAACAATACTGACATACCGGGCTGATGGTACCAGCGCCCTGTGGAGGCCACCAAGCTGCCCACACAGAGCGGGTCAGCCCCTCTGCTCCAGTGGACCCCCACAGTGCCCCGCAGCCATGACAGGATTGAAGCCAGGCTGTGTGCCAGAGGAGAATGACGTGGTCACTAACCCCCGGCCACACCGTGACCGCTCTAAGTCATATCATGGCATTTCCTGCAGATAGGCCTGGTATGCCCCTGTTTGTCTTGGTTTCTTCTGGGGCTCTTTGGAGTGCCAGATTACACAATATGCAAGGGAAAATGTTTGATTTCGCCATCACCCTGAGTGTTTGTTTGTTTGCTTTGCTAGCTGCGGTGGTGAGGTCAGCTCGGTCCATAGATATACCAAAGAACTGGTTTGTGGTCGAACTGAAATGGTCAATGCAGGACCATATCATGTTGAATAGGGTTTGCTGCCTACATTTCAGTTGGTCTTCCTTTGTCTTCTCTGCACTTGATTGGATAAATGTAGTCTGTTTTGCAACGCAGTACTGCGCTCAGCCAAGATTCCTTGAATGGTTTCAATTTTAAGACAATGTCATTAGGGAAAGAGTTACCTCACTGAAACAATATTTCCCATTCCCACAAAGGTTTATTGGACTGACAATACTTATCAGTGAGCATCAAAATGTTTGGTCTGACTACAGGTCATGGTCAGTTTCTCTATTTGCCATACACAAGGACCATTATTGTGACAGACTCCAACTCTGACACTGATGACAGGATGATTTTCATTCTTCTGTTAAAATGCATGAGGCTTTTGGGGAAATGGGGGCCCTCTGGGTCTTCCCTCTGAATTTAATCAAGCAATGAGACCAATGAGGTGAATTAAAGTTGGAGCTGACTCAGCCTCACAGAGGCCTCTTTATGTCGCTGTTGAAGTTGAGGAGGCCCAGGGTGAGCATGCATCACACACAGGAAAGCACCAGGCAGCTCCCAGACAGTCCAGGCCCCAGAAGTCTGCCCCTGAGTCCCTCCCTGCTCACCGTTTATAAGGAGCATATCGCCTCACTAGAGCCACTTTCAAAGCACTTTCGTTCACATTGCGAGGGCCCCCATTTCCTCCTCTCTCTCAGGAGGGAAATGTAAGTGTGCTGGAGAGGAAATGTTGCAGAGTCTAAGGGAAGTCAAGAGACGAAGAAAGCAATGTTATTTGTGGAGCAGTGAGGCCCATTGCCTTAAAATAAACTTACAGAAAATGACTTACTGGAAACTGCTCGGCTCTCTGCTGCTGATTAACGCCTCATTTTTCAATAGGCACAGAGAGCATATTAGCGAGGGACAGAGAGAAAGACTAACTTTTGTTTGATCCAAGGTCACTGTGTGACCAGCTGCAAGGCCCTCTATCTACCACTAGGATCGGTCTTCCTATTGGACATCCTGTCCCTGATGAATTGTCACTCTTCTCATTTAAGACTTCAGGGTGGAAGTTGGCTATCGCTGGGACACGCCCACTCGGCCACGGTGGCCAATCAGGTTGCTCCAGCTGTCCAGCATCCTCTCCACTCAGAAAACCACAGCTGCCACAGGAGCTCCTTCACCGGAATTTTTGTTTGTGTCCTTCCTTCACTAATCTTTGACCACACACTTGTTCACTTGTGACAGGCAGCCACTGCCTTTTGGCCCCGGCCCAGTCCCCTGTCTTCTGCACCGCCTTGAGACGTCTGTGTGCTCTGAGGCAAATGTGGAGGAAAGCTTGGGGAACTTCAGAGCTGGAACAGAACAGGGGGCCCCCTCTGCAGCATTATATAACACTCAGACAACTAGCTGTATGTTCACATGAAGAACATCAGTCTCTCATGCACACTCACATACTGTGAACATGGGCTTACTTTTCATGCATTAACTATTTTCTGCAGTCTATGACATATCACACAAAGACACAAAGCTCATCTCCTGGATCATCAGAGTCTTGTCTTCTGGGCATGAAGAGAAGATGAGTTTGTTCACAGTTTAATGAAGAGGATGTGATCTCACCCACTTAAAATCCAACCTATGTCGCTTGCCACTCATGACTTAATCCAGGCTTCCCCTTTGTGTGAGTCCCACCCCACCCCCTACACACAGAAAAAGGAGGGTTCTTCAAGGGTTCTTTAGTTAGGGTAGTGGTCCTCTGTGGAACTGTAATGACTCAAAGAACGCTTTGACCCTTTATATTATTTTAAATGAAAAAACTGGCAAATCAGAATAAAGGACCTAGTGTGATTCTTGAAAAAAAACTTTTAATACTGCCAATCTGGGATATTTCTCACATTCTTCTCAAGAGTTCTTTACCACACCACAAAGGATTCTGCTATGGTACAAGCCTAAAGAAGTACCAGAACCATATTCTGGTACTATATAGAACCCTTTTTGTTTAGTGTCTCCTCTTCCTCTCCCCTCCTCTCCGGGTCTCACTCCTGAGTGCATGGTGGAGAATAGGGCAATGTTCTCTGAGGCTCTGGTAGGAGTGAGGGATGCAAGCTGCCGGACGTCAGAGTTGTATACAGACTTAATGGAGGAGGGGGGGACACAGCAGTGACCCTGGCCCAAGTCGTAGAAAAGAAACCCTCTTGTGTTCAAGACCCAGACTAAAGACCAGGCCCGGATGTTGCTATCTGTCCCATCATTGTCTCTTCAAATGTTGGCATTTGGGTTTCAATGATGGCTTTCAGTTTAGCCAAAACATTCCAAAAGCACAGTGTGGGAAACACCCTCTTTTTCCTGTGCTGATTTGATGACTTTCCATTTGTTTTCCGATCTAGCCTGGCAGACGACTGCAAATTAACTGGTCGCACCACAGGACTTCCAATCACATTCCAAGGACTGATGGTGGGGGTTACTCAAGCATAAAAGCAGTAGTATACAGTATGTGCACAATCAATAAAGCACAATTACCAGATGAGCAAGGCAATAGTCTGGACGCTGCTGTACTACTCCCAAGAGTAAATTGTTTGAAGTGCGAAGTGCTGTACATATATGCAAACCCTCCTGTGTATTTTAACCTAACTTCTTTTGGAAAACACCTTCTTTCCCACTTTCCTGTAGCCACTCTGCAGTCAGTGGCAGTGACAGCATGGCTTTGATGTGTGACACTTGCGATAGAGGCGCGCTCCACGGTGCCGATAGCATGACAAGAATAGCACGCGAAAGAGCAAGAACATGAACATTTATGTAGCCTACTTTTCCTGTTTGGGAACGGGGGTTTAGCCTACTTCCAGTAGGGTGTAATCAGTTGATGTGAAAGCATAGTATGCAACCATGTGACGGACAGAAGCCACTTTATCTGCTCCCTGGCTGAAGCAAACCAGCTATCACTCAGCACTGGGAGGAGTGTTCACCACTGTTCACACCACAGCATTCCAGCCATAGCATCCTCTTCTCTACTGTCAGTAAACCCAAACAGGCAGCTTGACTTATAGCACATGGGCAACCTGTAATCAAGCTTGGCCCTGAAACTGGCATGTCAAAGTAAATCCTGTGTTTATATCCTAGAGAGGCCTCCCTCATGGAATGATTTACTTGCTCTAGCACAGGAAATACATAAGATGATGTTAAGCTTCAAACCAATCTCTGGGATTACAGATCTCGACTATCAGCCCCCCTCCCTTCTCTCTCTGTCTTTGTTTCATTGTCTGTCTCTCTCTCTCTTTCTCCTGATCTGTGGCCCTGTGGTGTGCAATCTGCCCATCTCAGGGCCTCTGTGCTCTGGTGGGTTCAGTGGACTGGTATGCAGCAGGAATCTTTGGATCAAGGTGATTTCACGCTCCTCCACGTTTTCCCAGGGCTTCGGGCGCTCTCTGTTACCTCTATGCGACTCGGAGTGTGTGATAGTGGCTGACATGTGTTATCATAGGGCACATGCACAAACAGCAGCAACAGGGTAAGGGAGCTTTATCTGTCTAACACCTCTGTTTCCCTCAAGTGTCAGACTTTTGCCTGTCTGGTATGGTAGGCTACTTTGGTCTCTAGCGGAGAGACCCCCTCTGGACAATGACAATGACCCAGGGATTTGCCAGCTACTCTATGTGGGGGCAAAGGGAGAAGCCTCTGACATGAAAACTCAATTGTAAGATGAATGCTCTCAAACATCCTCCTTTGATGTACAACTAATCTGGCTAACCTTGACATTCCCTCAGAGACAGTTCCCACTCTCACTTCACATTCTGCTCTCATAACAACTCGACGGCTCTTTTTTTTCTCAATGAAACTCCACATCCCATTCAGCTCTTTGATTGCGACTGTGAAGGGGGAAGTTTGTGAAGTCGTTCCAGTGAGAAGCGGCTCAGTTCAGGCCCTGTCATTCAGCTCCACTCAACATTTAAAGGATTGCTCTACAAACTTGCAAGTGCACGATTGGTAAAGTCTAATTTTGTTGTTTGAATTCTTTCAGATTTTCACATCTTTATTTTGAGAAGGAAGTCAGCACAAATAATTGCACAGAGAAACCACAAGGAACTGAACCCTGGCCCTCAGAGGCCAAGCATGATAGGGAGTCGACAGCCTCATGGCTTCCTCTTCCATTATAATCCTACAGTTTTACAGATTAAGTCCCGTCTTGGAAGAACAAAATAACAAACACTTTCAGACATCCCGGACAGACCACAAATACTAAGCACTCTCTACAGATTTGCGTGTCCATCCTCATGGAAGGTGGTAGGATGCCAAAGGACATCCTTTATGGAAAACTTTCCTCTGGAAATGGATCAACAGGCGATCCACTCCTATGCTGTAAGGATGTCTGCAAACATCACACTGTGTCCCATGACTTCAAGCTCATGTGGCAACACTATGATCTGATAAAAAGAACCAATGATTTCAGGGAAACAATGTACAGAATATCGGTAATGGTTATCACACAGTGATAAACACAAGGTTCAATGCAAAACAGAGCACATGCACCAAACCACAGTCACTTGTTTTTTACACATTTGCAGTTGTGAAGAAATGAAAGGGACTCCAGTCTTATGCGTGTTGAAATCATGCCAGAATTGACAGTTTCTCCAATGTATTTTTTAAAATATTTGAATTAAATAAATTTCTTGACACCTATCATTTATATGTATTTATTTTTGAATTGTATTTATTATTATTTAATTGATACATTTTATTAACAAGTATTTGTAATTTGTAACAAGATACATTTTGATGTATTTTTGCCCATGTCTGGTTGATGCATAGGAGTAGAATGAGCAATCTAAATGGCTATGTGGACTGCAGCTTTGTGCTAATGTTTGTGTAAGTGCTTAACTTCTGTGCAATAAATTGTCGGGTTGTGATGTTGTTTAACATAAAATTCACTGCACTGCACTGGTAGCCAAAACGTGTCAGCCTTTTTCTACTGTCAGTTTCTATTTCATTGCATTGTCTGCACATGTGGTGTCGCTGATATCCAATATAATGCTGCCTTTAAGTAACAATCTGTGACATTTGAATATAATATACAATATATTAGAAGTATATTAGATATATTCATTAATAAAAAGAAGAAGATCTGGGTAGTTTGCATGAGCAGCAATAGCCGCCATGACTGAACAGACAAAGAAAAGAGCACCGCCTACAGAAACTGAAACTTCACTAACAGAAAATCCAAGGAAAAAGACATCACAGTATTAGACATACTGATTGAAAAGTGAATTCTGGGAAGTGCAGTGCAGAAACACCAAAGTAATTAACAACTAGCACCAAAGATGGTGCCAAAATCTCGAGGATTATAACATTGAACTGTTATTGAAAATATTGGTATTATAAGTTGAGGACACATGATCAACCAGTTGTCAATATGATTGGGGTGGAGAGTGTGTCCTCAACCGATAGCAAAAGTGATGCATATACGTTATTGTTTGGCAATTCATGTAAATAATTAGTTTTGTTGGGTGTTTGTATTGAATATCTTTGTTGAACTTGTAGTTGTCATGATGAAAACATAATTTACTTTCCTGATGCGCCTTTTGATTTCCAGAATACAGCCACCACAAAACTATTTTAGTTAGGCTACCATGTACAGTGGTTGTACATGTACATGTGTACATGTTTTTGGTATAAAACTGTACCATTTGTTATTATTATATCTGACCAAAAGCACATGAATGCCCTGACTGTGATATTTACGAGCTTACCAGGAGCACATGAAGGCAGCATAACATTATAAACCAACTGTGGAGTGGAGAAGGCCTGCATCATGCTCGGCGTGTCTGCCTTCTTCAAGTAGTCAATTTATGATAGGAAAGTAGAGCATTATCAGCCAGGCAGAGACAGAAAAGGATAAGACCGGAAGCCAGGTGGGGTTGCCTTCAAAGTAAAAGTGTCTGTTTTGGTTAAAAAAAAAACCCAAAATGTTGCAACAAGTTCTTCAGTTAAGGATTTTGTTTTGAAAGTCCAAACCGGAAGTCCTGTTTTGTCCTGTGGCTAGCTTGACACTTAAAAAGCGGCACTCCGAAAGCAAGAAAGAGGTAAACTGAGAGGCAGGACTTGACTGGAACAAACCCTGCAGTCTTAGGCTCATGCTTCGTCCTGGGCACTTCTCCTCCTGTCCACTGTCCCCAGTCCTGTCGATATTATTGTGACAATATTTATTTTTACTTTGCAAAAGGAGGAAGAAGAGCCGAGCCATGGAGCTTCTTTGCCTCGAGTCGGACACAACCGTGAGAGCCCAGCTTGACCCAAACATCCTCTATGATGACAGAGTATTACAAAGTTTATTAACAATTGAGGACAGGTTTTTACCGCAATGCTCCTATTTCCAATGTGTCCAGAAGGATATTCAGCCTTATATGAGACGAATGGTTGCAGGTTGGATGCACGAGGTTTGTGGTCATTTTGATATTGAGAGTTTGTAGCTAGCTGCCGTTAAAAATGAGTTTTAAATAGTGTTTTGGACATTGTGCATGTTGAACCACATCCATAATTTGGGCTCTTAAATGGACTATTTTAGTTTTGAGAGTTGTCAGCGGTTGTTATTTGACAATTGAATGAGAATGACTCACCAAAGGCGTGGGAGCCTCGGAAATTCCACCATGCACGAAGAAAATTCAGCTTCAAAGTAATAGCCTAGCTAGATATTTACATTGGATAACAGCGAAAAAACAGCTAGTTTGTGTTAATTGGAGAACCCAGGCGACACACGAGGGTTTAATCTTAATTTACGTGAGCGAATCATCGATATTCTCCTTTCCCAGTAATTATAATACATTTCTGAAAAAGGCGTCAGGCTCGTTGCTTTTTGTCGAACAGCATGCATGCAAACAACTCATTTCTGAAGATAACCATTTCATGTAGGCAAACATTTTTTTTGCAACTGTCGGAAACTGTTTTAAAATAACACGTGGACGTTTTGCACACGATGCGAAGCCTGTAGATAATTTATTTTTATTTTTAATCATTTTTTTGAAAAGATGACGGATAACAAGGAAGACGAGTTGAATGGCGTGGGTTTTGTGGAAGAACTTCCTATTGCACTAAGCCCAGTGAATTGTGTCCTGCCTGACTGTGCATGCTTTGACTGACCCAAGAGATGTGAAAATAATTTGTGATTTAACCTTTTCACCAAATGACACCACTAGCCTAGAAAAAACACAGGCCTAAGCAAAGCCACCCTCATGTTTATCTGCGCCTGCTTCAACTGCTTCAAGGCCCATAGTCACTGCTGGTTTTACTTTTGCTTTGTTAAATTACGCTCCAGGATGCAGCCTAATAGGTTTTCCTAATACACTTTTTTTTTCTCTTTCTAGGTGTCTGAAGAGGAGAAGAGTGACCAAGATGTCTTCCCTTTAGCCATTAATTATTTGGACCGATTTTTAGCAGTGATGCCCACCAGAAAGTGTTACTTGCAGCTTCTGGGCGCTGTGTGCATGTTCCTAGCCTCCAAGTTAAAGGACAGTCGGCCACTAGCAGCAGAAAAGTTATGCATGTACACAGACAACTCCATCACACCACGGGAACTGCTGGTAAGGATGGTAGCTTGGCTGTCTTTCAAGAGCCTCATTCATCAGGATGTAAAGTGCAGTGTCACATCTTAGGCTATCATTCCCATAGATTATGCCTTAATAGCAGGAAGTGTCTCATTTTCTCTATTAAATTAAGCTGCACACAATACAGGCTGCATCCCTGCTTAGGATCCATTTGGACTGAAGTGGCGTGTGACGCCATCTAGTGCCAGTTATGTGGCATAGAATTTGGACTCAGTATCTCGGATATTTAAGGGTTTGTGGACTGGTTACATTATGAAAGGAGAAATGTTATTACTTGTCTCTCAACCCTCCATCTGCCCACACCTACATCAACCCAAACCAGACCAAAACATATCCCCATGCCTCTCTGCATGGAACTCACTACAATGCCATTGATTTTTACCAACATGTGCTGCCTTGTCAAACCATCCAAGAGACCAATGTGTGATTAATCAACCAGGAAATCTTGAGGTTTTACCTGGAGAGTTTTTGAGAGTAGGCTGCTGATCATGTTACCATAAACAAGAGGTTAACTTATTTTAACCAATGGCTCCAGAGGCACTTCATACATCTTTTCCTCTTGCCCACAGTTGCTGAGGGAAATGACATTCAGCCCGTTAGATGATATATATTGTTGTAAGGCTTCAGATTCCTGGATATCCTCCCAGGATGCACAGAGAAGTTGATTGGAGCCAGTGGATGATGTTGTAGCGCTTCCTTATAATGAACCACCGCTGCTGGTGCTTCAGCTGGAAGAGAGAGGTTCGGGGGGGGGGATTGTGCCGGGGCAGCTGGCCAGGATGTGAGCACAGCAACAGCAGACCTCCGCCCCGTTCATCTCCAGTCAACATTCTCCACGGGGCTAGCGTAGGTTAAACGTTAGCATATGTGTGGAATGTTAGGTAAGTAGGAAGCCCACATGAATGGCTGACATTTCAAGATGGTGTCCTGGGCTGCCCCGTGTGAGAGACTTGCTCAGGGGTGCTGTCCCTGCCAGCGTTGGGGTTTGGGCGTTCGCTACGTTTGCACTTTCGGTGACATCTCTGTAGAGGAAACGGATGAGAAGCTGACTTAGTCAGCGTTTATGCTTTACAGGGCAAATATTATTCATTGCTGCGTCTTAATTGGTTCAGTCAACTAATTTCAGATAGTAGTGCTTACAATCCCCTGATTTTGGTTTGATGGCTGCTTTATTTGTTGGAAGAAAAAGGCCAAATGCACCTCCTGTCCAAGACTTTTTGATGGCTTGTCATCCAGTTTCTTTGGAATTGACTGTAGTCATAAGTTAAAGTAACTAGAAACTGATATTTAATATTTCTGTTAGTGATGTGAACAGAGCCAATAACACCGCTTTAGTCAACACCTTGAGTCACAGCAATAGTTGTGCAACGTTGTGGTAATACTTCTGACTTGCATATAACCTAGCAAATACTGTGCTTCAGTTAAAACTCTTGGCAACCATTTCTTCGATATCAAAAAGGGAAACCTGCTGCCTATATATTGGGTATAGTCAAAGGCAATAGGACTTTCTGCTTGTAGGCAATACAGGCAGAAAGTATTCCCTCAGTAATGTTCTCTCTGTAATGGCAAAGGGCTCTGGCATAGTTTTGGTCTAGTCAGAACTACCTGGTTGCGTCACTGTAGCAGGAGTTTTGAGTGTGTGAGTGTGTGAGTGAGTGAGTGATAACATTTTTGGTTTTGATAAAACAGGATGCAAACACAACCATCACTGAATTGGTATCCATTTTAGCCCTGGCCCACTCAGAACCTGGTAAAATGGTTGTTTTAATAACGTATCACAGCCTACTGACCATTCAGTTTACAGAGAACAAATAATATTACTCAAGTATAAAGTTTGATAGTCACTGCAGTAACATCAAGTAATGCAGTAAAATCAATAGAACTAATCAGTGCCTAGTCATTCATTTAATTATGGCTGTTGATCACCGAAGATAATGTAAGCTATACAGATAAACACAGTAACACATGCTAGTACATTGGTTCTCAATACAGCTGCAGTATTTTAATCATGAGTTGTTTTTTTTTTTTCTCCCTGGGGTGAGGACTGTATGAGGCAGCTCCCCATGGCCACCAATGTACTGCAAGCCTATTCTGGCTGGTTGAGGCTTGTGACAGGAAGGAAGTGGCTAGCTGTCTCATTGGCAGGGCCTCTAAGCAGGGCAAAGCTTGTCACATGCCAGCGATATGAAGACAATAGATGAGCGGAATGAGAAAGGCATGCAGATAATAAGATACAGCGAGGAGAGCAAAAGAAGAAATGTTACTCTTATTACAGAGCCATTTCCTCTGGGAATGAGGATGGACTGTGATCTTGTTCACGGTCAACAACAGCATGGCATTATGTGGTTTAACCCTCTAAGTAGATATCACCAAGAACCTACTTCATACATACATAGTTTGTCTTTAATAATACTGTGCCGTAATTTCCATCCAACCACTCTCTCCTCTGTCTTCCAGGAGTGGGAACTGGTGGTGCTGGGGAAGTTGAAGTGGAACATGGCCTCGGTCATTCCCAATGATTTCATAGAGCATATCATACGCAGGCTGCCCCTGCCCAAAGACAAGCTGGTCATGGTCCGCAAGCACACACAGACATTCATTGCCCTCTGTGCCACAGGTAACACAGCTGCATATCATTTCATGTGCTTTTTTTTTTTTTTTTTAACTGCCTTGCTTGTTTGCTCACTCGCATGCTCTCTTTTTTTGCTGTTATTCCCACATCCACCAGAATATTCCCACACACACAAACATTCTCCCATCATGAGTCATCTGTGACGATGCCTCTGACCTCTTTCTTCTCCCAGCATAGTCTTCTGGCTGCGTTTCCCTTATCCACTCTCTAGTCTCCACACTGCAACACAGCTTGTAGTGGGGATTGTCTCAACAGTGGACCAGCTGCTAAAAGCTGTGTCGGAGCACTAGTGGACAAGGCAGTTTTTCCTTTGAGAATCCTGTCAATGCTGTGTTTAGGTTACACACCCATGCGGGTGATGATAGCGATTGTATCATATGATGTGCCGCTGCACACCCACTGTGTGGTATGACTCAGGTGCAGCTGAACTGCGGCACTGCTCTCTCTGTATTGTTCGTTGACAGAAAAGCTTCCAGGTTTAAAAAGTCAGGGCAGTGGGCCAGCGGTCTTCCTTCCTCCTCCTGACCCTGCCTCAGCTCCAAAATAAACTGTGGTTGCTCTAGAGAAGCACAAACTCTGATGTCCCCTCAGGCCTCTCCATAGGTGAATCCCATGGCATTCCTTTACCTATAATAGAAACGTAACTAATATTTCATTTATATGTTTATATACTGGAAAGAATTTGTATCACAGGATCACTTACTGGACCTAATATAGCACACCACTATCACAAGTCCTCCTTTCAACTTCTTCCCCTCCTAGCAAATTATATGAAAACAAAAGAAATGTAACTTTAGTGTCATAACATCTTTTTGCATACACCAGTGTGGTCAGATCTAGTAAGTAAGCTCTTGTTTACTAGATCCATTTATTGCAACTGTAGGCTTCAATGAGTTTCTTCCCTGTTTAGCACAGTTTTAGTGTCACACTCTTCCTTTCTTATTTGGGTGTGTTTCAGCGGTCGCCCCGGCTATTCATAAGCAGCTGGTTATATCCAAGCACAAAACAGCCACAGTGGAGGAAAAAAGACGGCTTGCTGTGGTTATGCAGTAATGTAAATGTTTGGAGTTTTATATGGAGTCGAGATGTTATTCTTATGATGGAGGAGCTCCTCCTATGGACAGCTGGGCCCTCGTGGAGAGGCTAGGCGTAGTGCAGTCGGCTTCTCTCCAGGGGTTAGCCAAAGCTATCAGTCACATCCTCTCTGGAGAAAGAAGTAAGCCAGCAGGACTGGTGCCGGGCTGGGACTATGCACAGGGGCGGGTTTGTGTAGGTGCTTGCTAATTGTAAGAAAGACAGCACTCAACCCATGTGTGTACCTGACTTGTGAAGTAGTGTTTGTCATGTACATGTGCTGAGCTGAGCTGAACCAGAATGGGCCTGTGTATGATGGGTGTGCAAAACATTAGGCACCACCTGCTTTTCCCATGAAATGGAAGATTGCTACACTCCACTTCAACCATGAAAGGGTGTAGGTGAAGGGGAGAGACAGGCTAAGTTAAAGATGTTTTTTTTTTTTAACATTTGAGGCAATTGAGACATGAGTTGTACAAAAGCGGGTGCAACTCAATACTCGCAAGGTGTTCCTAATATGTTGTACACTCTGTTGTCCTCTCCATGCCTCCTCCACTTCCTCCATCCAGGCCTGTTGTCACTTAAACCTCTGTGCTGGGATAGGGACCAGAGGGAGTTGTTCCTTGAACTCATTGCTCAGTGAGTAGGAGGATTCCTGCTCTGTTTTTCTAATCAGATTTTAGGCTTCTATGAAGGAAGCCACACAGGTCTGTGGGAAAGTCAGGTTCAGCTGGGAAAGATGCATGTCGTACTTCCTTTGAGCTGAATAACGTGTTGCTGTTCTTTGTGTCACAGTTGAAATTGTCCTTAACAATTACTTGGAGCTGCTGCCTGACAGACGATAGACAGATTATAAACCAATACAATTCTCTCACTTCTCTCTCTCCACCAGATGACCGCCTCGCTATGAACCCTCCTTCCATGATTGCCACTGGCAGCGTGGGAGCGGCTGTCTGTGGCCTGCATTTGGACCACACTGACCAGATGCTGAGTCGAGACAACCTGACAGACCTGCTGGCCAAGATCACCAACACAGAGGTGGTGAGTACAACAGTGGAGGCGCTTGGGTATTTGTGCTTGCATTTGGTGGTTGATATATAATACATTGCTAATAGTAATCATAACAACATCAGGACAGGAGCATAGAGAACTTTCTAGTAAACAGTGATTCCTGCAGTAGTGACAGACTGAAACTATTTAATTTTGAGAGAGAGAGAGAGAGAGAGACTCTTGGCTGGGGAGACAGACTGCTGCTATAAAGAGCAACGGCAGAGGGAATGTCTTCTTAAAACCAGGGCCCACATTCTTGTGGTAGGACACAGGCAGTTCCTTCGCATGGCTCCAGCTTTAGCTGTGCGCTTCTCCTGGTAGAGGAATATGTTCGTAATGCCTTGAAGCTAAGGACCGTCTTTCCAGGGGAGAGGCCAGTCGAGAAACAAACAAAGATCTCCAAGCTATTCTCATACCTGCAGCCTGCTCACTCCCTCAGAAATAATATGAACTTAGAATGTGTGTGCAAAATCTGTCACCCTTGCATTGTATATTTTATATATACATACAGTATATTTAAGAGACAACTGTGTGTACTTTCATTGTCACTATACCTTTAGACAGGAAAGGACAAGAGGCAAGTTCAGAAGCCTAGATGGCCAAAAAGGCCACAGCCAATGGGCCAGAGGAACAACACCAGTCCCCTCTTAGCTTGTGGTTATTTTGCCATGGCAACGTGGGCCCCGCAACCCAGCCGTCACAACAGGCGCTCCGGCTGCTGCCCATCAGGTTCCAATTATCCGTACATTTCAAAGGAATGTTGGCCTCTTTGCAAGGCCTGGTGCATTCTTTAAGATCCCTGCTGTCGGGTCGCTGAGGCAGACCTCCCACAGACCTGCTGGGAGATGAAGAGGGACATAGAGAGGATCCCCTTTCACAAGGGTTGTAGGGTAACTACATAGAGAAGTCATCCAAAACATCCGGCCCCACGTTCCTAGATTCTGTTTTACACCCAAACTGAGGTTCGGGGCACTGTAGGTCAAAGCCATTTCCTCCAGGCCTCTATATAGGACCCATCACACTGTATGGCCTGAGGGATGGAGGATGGGAGTCCGGACTTTCAAATCTCCTTGTCTTTTCCCTAAGAAACCTCAGAGCTCTGGTTACCTCCACTTTGGGTGTATCAGGAATGACCCCATTCCAGTGCCCACCGTGTGGCTCGCTGCACTATGTTGTTGGTATTGGAGTGTGCTGGTACCCATTGTTCTGGTCATGATGCCGACAGGACCACCTACCTTAAGACACATAATTCCCTGTTGGTATGCCATGCATGTGACCAAAGCTGTTCAACAACTCTCATGTCGGATGTGCTAGATCATCGATGGAACTGCATGCAACAGTGTTGTGTGCATGTGTGTGTAATGACCGTTGACCCTTTTTGTTACAGGATTGTTTGAAGGCGTGCCAGGAGCAAATAGAGCGTGTGCTGGCCAGCAGCCTGCAACGAGGCCAACAGCACAGGCAGGAGACCGGGGTCGGAGCAGGCAACAAGGTCATGGAGCAGCAAGACCAGTCCAGCACCCCCACAGATGTACGTGATGTCAACCTATGAGCTCCCACTGTCAGCTGATACACCAGTCATGCCTTGTCTGCCAATGAGCAAATGGCACGAAGGTCAACCAATGAGCTGCCAGTATCTACATCAAGTCACCCTATGAGCTCCTGTGATTTCGCGATATGTCAGGTGTCAGCTCCCACAAAGGATGGTCTATGAGCTCCCATCACCCACTTGCTGAAATGTCAAGTAAAATGAACTTTTAGAAATGACATTAAGATGATAGTTTTTCTCCTTTTTGCCCCTTTCATACCCAGTTGGTCATATTTTGACCTGCTGTATGGGCCACATGTAATCAAACAAGCTATTTAAAAGAAATTCTTGAAAACTTGATAGTGCCTTAGGTTCCCGAATGGAAACCTGAATATATTTTCATACTTGAAAAAAAAGCATAATTATATGAAATATACATATTTCTTTTGATAAAATCTAGCAAAAAGAAACTTATTATGATCAATAATGTCTATTTGTTTATTTAGCTTGTATTTAGTTGCATTACTCTTTTATCATCTTTAGCAAGCAATTATCAATTTCACAGTTAATGGGTTTTCCTCATCTGTGATTCATATTAATTTGCAATGTGCAGGAAACCCACGTCGTAGTAGTGTAATTGATACGCTGATCATACGTGGCATTTAAAAGAAGATGATATCCAACAGGAGGAGCACCAGCTAGCTGCTCTCTATATATTATACCGTGCACCTATAGCAATGCTTTCTATTTATGCTCAGATGTGCTGGTCAGGAGTGGGCTGGGCCCGCTCAGAAAGAGAGGAAGTGAGGGATAGCTGGGAATCAGAAGGTCAGGGGTCTGGAGCAGTGGCTACTGTCCTCAAGGTTAATACAGAGGACAAGGTCAGTTGTTAAGGTCCACAGGCAAATATGTCAATAGGACAATATATACCTTTTTTTTTAATTTTTTTTTTTTTATTTGAATTCAGCAAGGCTACATTTGATACTCTGGTAATGACTGTCCTGCTATTTGTCTAGCTGCTACATGTTATGTAGAAAGTGATCAGGAGCAGTCGTTGTTTTGCAGGGATTGAGACTATTTTAGTCTAGGCCGAGTAGTGATGATGTTACGCCATGTTAGGTATACTAGAGAAAGGACAGTTGGCATGTTGAAGGTTTGGCCATGGACTGGACAATAGAAAGAGGAAACGGATGCTGGTTGAAGTGTTGGTGTGAGATGTCAAGTTTTTGGAGAAAGAAAGCATGTGGAAAGTGGAAGAAAATCGGAGCTGTCTGGTGTTGAATGATGATTGACAGGCAGTTAAATGGTGGGGAAAGTTAACTTAAGCTATATAATTTTTCACGTTGCATGATACTTGAGCAGCACATGGGAACAAACCTCCCTGGTTTCTGCCAATATCTGATAGGAGTTGATGTCCAGAGAACAGTTTGGGTGTACTGCAGTTTTGCCCATCAGTTTCTCCTGTATCAGTTTTAACCATTTAGTTTAGATTTTTAAGTAGTGGTTTGCGGGGGGGGGGGTTGGATCAATCTAAATGCACTTTTAAAACACACTCCTTAAGAATGGAAAGGGGATGGTGGTTGAGGAGAGTTACTTGGGTTATTAGGGTTATATTTGTTTTTTTGTTTTTAAGTTATTTGATCTTCTCTGGGCTGGATTCCCATTTGGGGCGATGCACGTTGTCTTGAAAGCTATCCCCCGACAGGTGAGTAGACGTAGGATTTACCATTTTCTAGTTGTGTTGAAATGTGGAACCAAATCAGTTGCAATGCAAGTCAGTTGGAAAGCCAAGTCACGTGTAGACTTAGATATTTTTTTTTTGATTCAATACACTCATTTAACCTTACTTGAAATTTTTTTTTTTGCCTAATTCATAGCCAAACTTTCTGATGGTTTGAAACATGCATACATACATACATACATACATACATGCTGTGCCCTAAACATGGGTTTAGTTTAGTTGGTTCATGGTTTTTTTTTTTTTTTTTTTTTTAAATGTAAAATGCTCTCCGAACTTAAAAAAAAAAAATGCCATTTTGTGACATTTCTCCATCTTTATAGACATGGGTAGGGGTTTATATGGTGTGAAAGTTTGACTGTATATACTGTATTTAACCAGTTTCCCCATGAGAAGTTATGCTAGAAATAAATTTTAGGACAGAAATTTAGTTTCTGAAGTCTATTCATGCATGTTCTGTTGTGCAAAAAGCCAAAACATTATTTTTTCCAAAATACTGCTTTAACCGGGAAAATTGTTGATGGGTTTTAAAGTTTTGTTGTTGTGAATAATTTGAAAGATAATTCCAAAGTGACAAAAATAGATTTATATTGTAGATGTATTTCTCTTGCTGCTATAAAGCTTTTCTTTTCTAGTCTTACACAAAGATGACATTGCCTTATTGTGATTCACTTGAGTGTGCTGCTATATTATGAAATTTTGTATATGTAAAGGTCTTCTTGCTTTTCTGTTGTATGTGTACTGGAGAGAAAGTAACACAGGTTTGGTGTGGGACTGGAAGTACTCGTGTTTGCAGATCTTTTGAATAGCATGTTTATTCTTCATGTGTATCTTTATATTCTATCATATTCTTGCTGCTTCCTGTAATGTTTGTGTACCTCAGGTTAATTGGACAGAAAGAGTGAGATTCCATCTTGCATTACCTCATCACAGCTCTCACATTACATGTTTCTGGACTCTGCTTTTTTTTTTTTTGGACGGGTTACACTTTTTGTTTTCTGGATGAGAGGAAGGGTAATACCTTCACTCTTTAAATCAAATCTCAAGCCTCCAGGTTCCACTGAGCAGTTCCTATTGGCTATAATATGAAAATCATTTATTTCATATCTTACCTGGTGCTAAATCTAAAACAGGCCATACAGTTTATATCTTATGTATCAAAGCAAAAACATATTTTTTCCTACTTGGAGTTTAATTAGCATGTTTGACCGGTTCATAGGATTAAGTGGAATATTGATTTGGCGAGGTACTCATTTAGTCTTGTTTTAGCCACCAGAATGTTCACTTATCATTTTTCACTGTGTGGGGAGAAAGATGTGGGACTACCAGCTTGTTATTCCATACCCCCTCCCACTATCACTATGTGCAACAACACAAAGTACCTCAGAGGTGTCTGATCCACAATGCTCAATAAATTGGCTAAAATCACATCTTTGGCTTATTTTTCTTCCTCTGTGCTGTCTTGGATTTACCTCTGTGCACCATTTTAGCAACATGACCATAGATCAGTGCTAGATTGTGCCTTCACTTTAATGAGCATTACTTCTCTGTCACCACAAGAGGATAACCAAACCAGGAAAAATATGGGTATTGAGGCCAAAGAGTTCCTAATATCAGTTGGTATTGCAGCCCACGGCAAAATAAAATTTCAACCAAACATGTTTTGGTGTTGGCCTTGGTCTACATCTGAAAAGCCAAGACTTTTTTTTTTTTTTTGTACTATACGATTTAACCAAAGATTCGGAACTATATAGACCATTTTCTAGCAACTAAAATGAGGAAATGATTATTTTATGGTTGTTCATATACAGTTAACATAATTACAGGAAACGTATTCTAAATGTATTTCTTCTTCTGGGACCTAGTTGTTAATTCTAACTTGATAGAATTAGACTGGACTTGCAATACCGCTGGCTTGCAGCGTGATGCTGCGTCAGGACGCAACGTGCTGCGTGCCAGCTTTGCAGATGAACCAACCAGGAAGTACCTCAAAGACCACCGCTGAAAATGTTTACGTTTAGCTTGACACTTGTCCGACAGTAAGTGAATAACAGCTTTATGTTCTTTTATTTTCAGAAGACATGAATGTGTATGACTTTCACACTTGTATGTTTGTCATCTTTTTGTGAATGGGAAAATGTTTACTGTCAGCAAGAAGGAAGCGTGGCGGTGTTATACACAAATTGGTGACCATAGTAATGTGTGACTGACCTCCGAGTCCCGCTGACCTCCGAGCTGACGTGGAGCTTGCATTTGCGAAGTAGTTTCATGCTCTGATATCAATACAATGCAGTTTTGTAGAAATATTACGTTTTTTCTTTCATTCATTATGTAAAGTTCGTCTCATATTAAACGTGTAAGGTTTTATTTCCTTCCTTTTATTTGTAATGTACGTACGCCTACAGCACTTTGTAACAGTGACTGAGCTATTGAGCTCCATATTTATGAAACAAAATCATGTGAGATCCATTTAAAGTGTTCTACATGTGTATGAAAAGTACTTTCTACATGTATAATGATACTGCTAATAATGATAATAATTATCACGCTTATTATCAGAAACTAAGAGGTGCCTAATATATACTGTAAGAGTAGTCACACATTACAATGGTCACCAATTTCGGTGTCACAGCTGTTGGAATGACATTACTATTACTAATGTCAAGCATTGACCGTGGCACTATTTGAGTTAGAAACGCTGCATGAACTATAATGACAAATTCTGCCTTGCAATTGCTGGTCAAATACATGCACATGGCTTTTAATGTGGTTATATTTTCACACAGCGGGGAAACACAATACAACAGAGACAAGTTGCTGCAAGGTATGTTGGCTAAAGTATGAAGGCTGCATCCTACAGAGGATCCTCACATGCCTTCAAGGCATGCTGGTGCAGGCACACTGATGAGCTGTAGTTAAACGTGGGGGTGTGACAATGTTGCAGATTTCCTTTCATTACAGTTAACTAACACCAGTTACAGTTGACTGTTGACAGTTGACAACCTGTGTTTTTATATAAATAATAAATGTAGACTAAACTTGTGCCCAACAGGATATAATGTGCTTTTCTTTGATGCTGTCGTTGAAGTAGTTTGATGTGCTCTCCCAGGGTGTATACAGTACAAAGCCCTTCATCGCAAAGATTGTAACAGGAGGAAATGCTCACTGTAGTTTTTCTTCTGCTGGAAGGTCAAGGGGTGGACACTGTCTTGTCAGAGACGGGGACGCGGCAGGCTGAGGCAGTAGGACAGTATCTCAGAGACCTCACGTTCAGCAATGTGTTTGCCAGTAACCTACAACGTGCCTGTCAGGTGAGTTAGCCACACCAAGTACTGGTTTCGGCAGTGTAGTGAAGCAACCTGCAAGAAAGTGAAGAAAAATGAGCTTGACTACTCACTTGAGTTTCTGATGATCCGTCACTGTCTGTTTCAGTCACATCTGTGTCAGTTAAGGCAGTTTATTACCTGTGACACACAGGTTATCATATGGCAGTTAGTCAAAGAAAATATGACAACATTCTGGACACCACCTGGTTTTCACAGCTGGCAGTCTGAGCCCTCCATACCAGTCTGTGTAAGTCTGAGTTACTAGTTACTTGATGTGCTTTTTTAAATGTGCTTCCCAAAAATTTGGGCTTACCTGGTAAAATATGTCCTATTCTCTCATCGTTGTGAAGAACATGGGAAAACAGGATGTATGTCAATAACTTCCAGATATTAAATAGTTGAGCAAACATTCATCTCTTTGAGGTCTTTGACTCACAGATGTTGAGAACATATTAATGTATTTTATCCATGACAAATCCACTTAGGTAATTATGAGTGTATATTAAGTCAGCAATTCCCAGTTGTTATTTCCTTTTGCAGACTGCTGACATAATTCTGAGGAACAATACTCACTGCTCTGGCATGGAGATGGTTTTGGATGCGTTACTCAGAGAGAGGGTATGATCTCTAGTCTTCAAACCATAGAGCTGAATGTCAAAGCTTTATATGCTATAGTTGAGTTATTTGTTTCCTGAGGCTGAGTTGTGGCTGCTCATCGTGCAGGGTTTCGGCATCGCTGAAGGACGCCCCAAAGAGGATCTGAAGAACATGGCCAACGCTGCTGGCCAGTCGTGTCGTGACTACACCCCTCCAGGAGGAGAGACCATAGACCAGGTGGGTCTAATACAGATGTGATTCATGTTTGGAAGCTGATTCAGTCTTTCACTTTCCTGTAGGAAAGTTGAAAACAGCCTGAAACAATTGGAAACTCAAGGTCAAGAGAGCATTGCTTGTACAACAGCGCCATGCAGGGGCCTTATTGGGATATTGCATTTTTAAAATCGCAGGCATTTCAATAGAGCTCATGTTTTGTATGTTTTGGTTCGGGCTAGTGGTGGAGTTGACTCTGACTCTTTTGATGTGGAATAGACTCCTCGACTCCTTGACTCCTTGACTCCTATAGATTATACCATAGGAAACTACATGTGTACAGCACCCAAAAGGCTACGGGGGAATAGCCTAAAGCTAAGTCGTGCAAATTAAGAAATCTGAATGTTGCAGAAGTATCAATAATCTTGCACCAATTTAGCTTAAATGCATCAATTAGTCTTTCCATGCTCCATTTCCTCCATACCATTCTGATCCATGACCAGCTATTTCTTTCTAATGACCTTGTGACCAATTAATTATTTTTATGTTTTCAGACAAAAGGAAAAGATTAATCAAAAAAGCGTCATTGTGAGATACCAAGAGCCGACCCTGACTCTTTTGGGGTCGACCCTCCACCACTAGTTGTGTCTCTCTTTCCGTCACCCTGTTTCCAGGTGAGGCTACGATTCAAGAAATTCCTCAAAGTCCTTTTCCAGCGAATGTCAGATGATCATGGCTGGTCAGGACTGAGCACCACTGCAGGGGAGACAGAAGCCGGTGCTGCTGTGAACGGGACTACGGCTGCTGTCTCAGACGTCGCCCCTGGTGGTTTGGCTGATGATGGTCTCCAGGGAGTGTCAGTCCACGCCCTGGTGGTGTGCCACGGTGCCTACATCCGCATAGCCATCAGGCACCTCGTGGAGAACTTGGACTGCTCTCTGCCTGCGGAGGTGAAGATGTCCCAGTTGTTGTCGCCCTGCCCCAACACTGGCATCAGCCGTTTCATTTTCACTCTGAGCCAGGCCGAGTCTGGCCCGGTCCTCTCCGCTGTTCGCTGTGTTTTTACCAACAGAAAGGACCACTTGGAAAACCTTAAAGATGCTTAATAAAATAATGTGAAACAAAAGGGAGGCAAAGGTCAGGTGTGCAGTGTGTTGTTTAATAGAAAACTGACTTGTTTATGAACACTAAAGGGGAATAAGAGGCAAAGTTACCATAGACCAATGTTGAGAAGTAATACCAACAATGCACAACAACAAGGCCATACACAGTAAATGATTTCTTCTCAACATTCAATAGCCTAGACATTAGACTGGATCATTACTTAAAACCATAACTACTGAATGTACTGTACTGTATTGCAAGAGGAAGTCATTGTCTTCCCATCAGCAGGCCAGTAAGGACTCGTGTGTGTCTATAATTATATATTGTTTGGAACTGCCCTGCACTTTTTTGAATGAGTCATATGTTTATTTTTTCAACACAGAGTTTACAATATTTTTGATTGTTTTGTTGCTTCTTTCATCATGTTATACCAAAGTCAGAAAAAAGTACTATTGAACGTCGTCATTGATGTTGATGTGTTGATGTGTCTCTGGTGTAGCGATTGTGGTACTATTCATGTTTTACTTCTTATAAATGATTCAACATGACAACAAAACTGAATTGTCCTTGAGTTTGTTTTCAAGCAGAATGCAGTGTAAGCTGTGGGCAACCCTGCTGACTGCTACATATTAATTGTACTTTCTGACTGCTTACTGTTCAATCTCGGTTTGTCACTTTTTAATCTTCACTGCGTGGGCTAAAAAAACAGTACATTTTTTTTTAACAAACTGGGTTATGTCACACTGGCAGGAGTCAAAATGCTTTGACTGTTAATTGCTACAAAACAAACTGGCATGTTGGCAGGTACTGAAGTTTGGTATTTTATAGATGAATTATATCCAACAAAATCTCATTTAGGAAAGTAATTTTTTAAAGTTTGAGTTTTTTTGGGGATGATGGTGGGGGAAAGCAAATCATTACATATTGAAGTAAAATGAATGTGCAGTATCCACATAGGTACACAAGATAAAATCCCTAATCTGAAAGTCTCTCTGGGTGTAATGGAGAGAAAAGGAGTCAGTTTCTGCCATCAGATGCCATTAAGAGCAGATACAGATCAGCTTCTTCTCTGCTCTGAACGTGACTTGGAAATGTTTTACTATCACTACCGATCTGTGCAGAGCTCTCTCCCTAAAACATTATTAGAAAGGTGTAGTCATATTACCCTCAAACAAACTGCAGTATCACGTTGCTAGTAAAGTATCTTAACTGATTATGCTTTAAAACATACAGATCATCTCTTCACCTTCGTCTGACAGGATGGAGTAAGCCCGTTCCAGGTAACAACTAACTCCAACAGGACGGTTAACAAGCTTAATAATGTATTTCTTTGACCAAAATAGCGCCACTGTTTTTACTCAGTGGGAGTAAAAATAGCATTGAAATGTGTATTTTTAGACGGAGGTGACTCAGCTGAAACCGTTGTGACTGTGAGCTCATTGAATGAAGCAGGTGGAGGTAGGAAAGCGTGGGATATTCAACAAATGGGAGGAACTTCAGAGTGGCTGAGTCAATGTTAAACCTGCTTACGCATTCAATGAGAAATAGATGACTTCCTTTCACACGGCACGATGCCTTTACCGAGTGACGCATGCAGAGGCTCAGAATACCAAAGTTTGCAAACATTAAAAACACACCCAACCATGTTTCCTTTATATGTTTATTTCTTCCCAAATTCAAGCACTGTCAACAACTCCAGCTCACACATTCAAAGACAAACCATGTTTTCTTATATGTACATTTAACTATAAAGCATCCATATAAATACTATAAATAACAATAAAGGAATGGATTTAAATAAATAAATACTCTTTGGGGCTGGTCTAGTTGTTTGCTGGTGGTGCTCAGCACCTGTAACTTCTTGTCTAAGATCACAGAGCAAGAGTTTAGATTTAATATCAGGATTACTGAACCATGAAGTTATGGTCCAGTTCTTTACCCTGTTATATAGTATTCCTTCAAGTCATGAATTAGATTGAGCTTTCAATGGAGAAAATACACAAATAAAGAAGCACTATTAAAACAGACAAGCAAGTGATTGGATTTGATTGTTTTGAAAGGTTTTAGCTCGTTGCAATGACCAAACTTTTAGGAATGAACAAACTTTCAATTCTTGAAGGTAATGATGTATTCCTTATTTCTGGGTATTCTCTGAATCTCCTATATCCAGCTCAGTAAACTTTAGACCTCAAAATGTAGTCATGTAAAACAAAACCTAGCTCCACTGCGCTAAATACAACTTTAAAGCATATTCATACAAAACAAATTGGTTCCTTTACATTGTCATTTTTTAATCATGCCTGTCTACTTTCAAATCAGTGGCTGGAGCCTTAAATCCTGCAGAGCTAGGCTAAGGTGGGCTTCTGTCTTGAAATAATGATATCATTGTGTCAGTATCTGCTTTTAAATGTGGGTTTCTCAGACCAGCTGGAAAAAACCTCAGTGAGAACAAAGCACAAAAAAACAACAGGCAAGAAAATGTGCTAATGAAGATTTGTCTCATCATCCCCAGTGCTGGCAGATGCCGGGTGCTACTTCTGTTTCAACTGGTAACTGATAATATTATTGCTGAAATTTAGATAATGATTTGTTACTCGTTACTGAGGGAAAAGTAATCAGGGGCACCAAGTAACTCAATCCCTTTGGTCCCTGCATCAGATATCATGTGCCATCAAAACTTCTGAACCTGCTTACATAAATACACTATATTTCTGGGGACTAGTGACTGATGATTGTCAAGATATTAATATTTGGTCAATGTGATGCATTATTAGACGTAGGTGACCAAAGTATCAGCTCAGAGGGAACACTCTGCTGTTTTTAAAATATGGCTTTCAAACAGATTGTCTTTGCTCTCTATTATAATGATCAAAAAGTACAAGGTTAAAGTTGGACTCACTTCGGCTAAAGTATGGAGAGTACCCACACCTTGCCACCTTGCCACCCATGCCACCCAAGACTGGATGAATCACCCCATGGTCCCAGTGATCCGGGGGCTGGAGGGGTTGGTGGAATGCAAGTTCCATGGGTCGTGGGTGGATGGGTCCACTGGTGTCTCCCGGGACACATTGCGCCCTTCGTCCCCGGCCTCAGCCTCCACGTCGGTGTCATCCTCCGGCACGGCCTGGGAGTCAGAGCCCTCCTCGGTCTGACCCAGATACACATTGTGTGGATCGGAGGGATCCACAACCTGGTTCCTCTTCTCCCGGTGCAGCAGGAGGCGCTCCAGTGGCACAGTGTTCTTCTTGGGCAGGAAGAGGGAGGTCTGGGGCAGGTTCTGGCCCGCAGAGTAAACCTGCCTGGAGCCCTCCAGGTTGAACAGGATGCCGGTCTTGCTGGAGTAGTACACATCCCGGTTGTTCTCCAGAAGCTTGTGGTTGAACAGACAGTCCTCCCTGAGGCAGATGGGCTGAGAGAGAGAGAGAGCGAGAGAGAGATCAAACCATAACACATTTCTTTGAATGGAAATATCCTAATTTGTTTTGAAATGCAATGCATCACTTTGGTCTGTGTTGATTACAGCAGTCAAACTAATGTCAGGGTGTCAAAGTACTATGTATGTGTACTATTTCTCTTTTAGATATTATGGCCAATTAGACCAAAATCTTACATTTCCCTCATAAGGTTCTGTTGCAAGCAAAATTTAAATCTATAGGATTCCATTGGAAAGGAAAGAAATCCTATAGCATTTTCACCATCTTACGGGATTTTTCCTATTTGAAAAAGACGAAATCATTTTTAGACTTTTTGGCCAGAGACTTATCTGAACAAAAAAGGTAAAAAAAAAGATCCCCTTTCACTCATTTCATCTAGTTTTGAGTCTTAAAATCTTGTTTTTTTAAAAAAAAAAAAAAAAAAACTGAAGGAAATCTTCCATTGGGGTGAGTTAATTTCAATAGCTTCCAATTTAAATCAATTCGAATCAAGGAAATCCTCCTAACAGGTGAAACTGCATTGGAAACATGCGAAATTACTTCACCCCTACTGGCAGATTTATTTTTATTACTTTCAAGGAAAACACCATTTAAGACTGAATACTTGACTAAATGACTTGTTAAGATATGATATTTTTGCGGTGAACTTGCGTGCGTGAAGACAATCCCCTCTTTGAGCTACGCATAAAACCCCGTGCTGGTGTCAATAAAAGAGGGGCTCCAATTAAAACGCCAATTTAGGGTGTCCGGTTAAATTAACTACAACAACAAGGAAACTGCGTGTTAACTCACAGAGCTGAACGGGTTGCCCTCTGCATCCATACACAGGTAACGGTTACTTTTGACGCCGAGGATGGCAACGCGCTCCCTCGTTTCAGCTTTCAGCAACATCACACCTGTAGGGAAGAAATAATGATGTATGGGTGCATTCAAGATACATAATAGGCCGCAATTGACACAACTGATACAAAACGAGACACTTACTGTATGAACTCCTAAGTGTAGTTTTGCGCACGGTGCCATTTAGTCTGATCTCCAGGTAGAAGTTGTTGAGATCTGTGGATGTCTGCAGGTGGACGTATCTCCTCGGGTTCCCCCAGTTGGAGCCCACCAGTGGTGATGGGTTGGGGGTCGCTTCCCCGAGTCCAAATCCCTGGAGGATCGCAAACAACAGCGCCAGCACAGCGTCCGTCACTCCCAGTCTCTTGGTTATGGCCATCCTGGCGCAAATCGGCGGGTTTCCACTGTGAGCTGTGTGGAAGACTTCAGATGATCTGTTGTCCCAAAGTTTGGAACCGGCCCCTATTTAAAGTCCCCCCGGGTGCCACTCCTGCTCACATCCTTTTACGCA
>OOFE01027619.1:0-19811 GCA_900323365.1 Monocentris japonica | reverse complement strand
GCCAAGGCTGGTCCATGACTCTGACCTTGAACTAAAAAAGGCTGAAAGGAGAGGAGGAAGCTCCTGGGTTACAGCTGGAATCCCAAGGTCCCTGCAGTGGGTGGGGGGTTAAGGGACTGGCAGAGGTGGTGGTGGGGGGGGATACAGCTTAGAGGGAGGCTGCTCAGGTATGTGGGAGGCTGCCTGTCATCCTGGCAGATTCCACATTCTTGCAGGGGGTTTGACGAACAACAAAGACAGCAGGCCGGCACTCTCCCATAAGTCTTTCCTGGATTAAAATAGTCCTGCTTCCTCTCTACTCCAATAAACAGAACAACTGATGGGATTGTTGGTGGAACGAGCCTCCCTTCTTCAAGCAAACAGCTGCAGAAATTACAAACTGCGGGCCACCAAGACTGGATGCACACTGCAAGATTTTGGCACAATTTCCCAGACAAATCGTGAAACAAAGAGAGTATCCTTGCAAAATGTAATAGGACATTTACTATTGTATTGATCTACATGATAACTATACATTTACAAAGCATGGTGGATCGTCATCTTTGTAAACAAACTGCTATCATGTGTACCGATACTTAAATATCCTATTGTATATTAGGACACTCGTTTTAGAAAACCTCTGGTGTCTGAGCCTCCCTTTGCACCCAATTTCTACCACTCAAATTTATAAAATCAAGTAGAAAACCCATACCATAGTTTTTTAGGCCCTTTTGCAGCACATCAATCTAGAAAATTAGACTGGAGTGACAACACTGAGCTTTGTTCAAGAAATCATAAAGAAATCTTGTAGTGTGCATCTATTCTGCAACTGCGCTGTCCTCCCGTGCTTTGGGCACACAATTGATTCCTCCATAATTGCATTTAAAACTATCTGCCTACAGCCCCCAACACCTCCCTGCCACTGCAGTGCTACTGCAGAGCACACACGCATACTCCATCAAACACACAGATAAATAAAGCAAACACACATATGGGAACGATTCTTACCAAAACATTTAGGCACCATCATTGATGGTCTCTGTGCAACCTGAACTCTTTTTGCCTCTTTCTGGCAGTTGCGATAAAGCAGTGTAAAAAAGCTTCTGTTTTTTTCTTTTACATTTGTTTCACATTGCAACTATTTACATCATTTTCATTGGCTTCATGGACAGTAGACATCATTTTCCGCAGCAATTGCTGAGACACTAAAGCTTGCAATCTTGCGATTCAAAATCAGCAACCCAAAGCCAAACACTTTAGGTGCAATGTCCAAGACAATGTGCGGATACATCTCTACTGTGCGTTTGTATCCTAGTCGCTCAGTCGATTCTTGTGCAGCCACAGGCCCAGTCCAAACAAGAATTTTCTCAGAGTTTTCACTCCATGCTTGGATAGATAAGCGTTCCACTCTGTTTATTTGCTGACGATGCCACACAATCAAACTTATGGGTTCACACCAGCTCTCCCTCTCCACATCTATGGCCGACCGCTCTCTGGTCTCGACCACAGACTGTATATTACTTAATCGATCTAATTACAGAAAAGAAAATAAACCAGAGATAGTCTGCCCCCCCTCTGAGGCCCTCTCCAGAGTGTCAACCCTATTTCTGACTCCAGTGGGTGTCTCTTACATGCAAGTTTAAGGGGGCCACAAGTGGGAACACCAAGGCACCTTTAAATCGTGCAGCAAAGGAAGTGCATTTAAGTAGTCTCATTTTCCCCACTGCTGGACATCTATAATTGAGCAGGGAACCGTCAAGCGCTCAAAGGTTTTAGAGAAATCATAAACTTAGCAGATATTTGAGCAGAAATCCATGCATCCCATAATCCAGTAAAGTGGTTCTTTGAGGTAATAAAAAGTATTCATTTCACTCTTTAAAAGCACAGGATATAGCTCATCCTCCATCTCAAAAAAGGAAGTGACACATAGTTCAGTTACAGCAAGCACCAAGGTAAAGTGAGACAGGCAAAGGCTTCAGCTCTCCCCGTCAATAACCATAAAAACAATAAGCAGCACAGTATGGCATATATATAAGTCGTAATACAAAGATAGCTATCCAAATATACATATATAAAGAGAATAAATATTTGCGTTATTTTTTTCGCAGTCCATTGGTGTGTATATTATGAATATGCATTTCTATATTACCTGGAAGAACATCCACATGTGCAAATTAGTGAGTTATTGCCAGTTTTGCTCATAGTCGGGGGAGGAAATGTGTGACAGTCATGGCGGTGGTGGCCTTGTTGCCTCTCTTTACGCGGCCATGCTTGCTGAGGGCGATATAGGAGCCCTTGTAAACAAAAGACTCATAGGCGTTGTAGTTGTTGGGCAGCAAAGTCTCCTTGAACTTGCACTCATCCCGAAAGACTCTCTAAAAATGCAGAAAGAGGCACAAGGTCAATAAAGCTCATGAGAGCCACAGGATGAACATCACAGTATATGCATGGTTTTCATGTGACCTTTAATTTGGTAAATAGCCCACTTAGAAAGGACACTTTGAGGGAAATTGAAGAAGGTGGCATTTTGTTGCAAAAGAATTGCCCTTTTCAAATGCAGATAGCAGCCTCCTACTTTCTGTTTAATTGATCTTCAGTAAAGCATTAGCAAAAGACTATTGATTCAAAAAATTTTTTTCCTGGTGGCCGAACTAGGAAACTAACTAGCTGTGTGAATGACAATATTCACACTGATCCAAAGGGGAAAATAAATTACTAATGGCCACATGTTGAAGCATTACATACAACATGAGGGACACACACACACATTATGATTAAATAGAAGCTAGTAAATTGAATGTCTGATAACAGTCAGACATATTGTCTTTCATTTTTATCACTTTTGGACTTAAAATGTATTACTGTTGTCGCATGAAAACCTTGTAACTCCAATTTTGGTGATTTTCATGTTTTAACCTCAGTTGAAGGATTACATTACATTACATTACCTCTCTAGGTTGAGAAAATTCGGCAACCCCTTGGACTTATGAAACCCTCTCAACCCCCAACTGGATGAACTTAAAACATGTGCTGGTCAATCTGAAAATAAGGCTGTTCATCTTAGTTCCTGAAAAGTTTACATTTGGGAGATACAAGGTTTTCACCCGACAGTGACAATATAGAAATATATTTCTCTATAAAAATCGTGGACCCAGCTGCTGAATTGTGGCCCTGTCCTTTTTTGCCCTTTTGTCCTTTGTCCTTTACTTGTCTTCCTACCATATAGCCTACATGTCATTTTTCTCATTTCATCTAGTTCCTCTCTTTTCTATTGTTAAGTGCCTTGGGTACCATGAAAGGCACTCTTAAATTAAAGTTATTAATAATAATAATAATAATAATAATAATAACAATAATAAAACATGAAGCTGTTTGATCTGTCACTGTTAGAAACTTAGTTGTACTATGCTAGAGTGCAGGCGTCGTGTTCACTGCTGGTCCCCTCCTGTTTTACTTACTTGCCTCAATTAGGTCTACATGTTGGTCCATTTCTATCAATGCCAACTGAAAGCAAACTATTGACTCATTACAAAGCAATGGGACATTTTCATAACACTCATAATTCAAGCCATTCTGAAGATGTAATGATCTCATAATTTCATGGGAATAACCATTTGTTTATGTGGTATAAAGTGTGTTTGTTTTCTATCTGTCCACAAATACACAGTTGAAGTAAAATAATAGCGGTGTCTACTTTTTAATAGAAGCATTCTTTCACTTATTCTTGATAAAAAAAAAAGACAGTTCTCTGACTGAGGCAATACACAACATGATTGACACAGTTAATGTCACCAATGTTCATGTCACCAACCCCCCAAATAGAGACATATAAGGCCCAAGGACCCCATTTGATAAGATTTTGTGGGAATGGGAAGATCATTGCTGAGAGTTAGTGTTGAATTGTAGAACTGTCTTAACTGTTGGTGGTGGGGTTAATAGTGATGAGAATGAAAGCTTTATCTAATTGGGGAATTTCTAGTGAATTAAATTATAGATGCATTAAACTATTCCTCATTTTGATGGGGACCCCCCTCTCAAGGACCCCTCATGTACCCCACTTTGACAACCACTGTTATCAGGGCATATCAACCACATAGCAGTGCTCATAAATCCATGGGTGCATTTTCTCTTGCCCTGTTTCATTTCACCTTGCATTGAGGAGAACGTGTAAAGAAAGACCCTACAGTTGCGCACACATACCGTTCCGTATAACCTTCCCCTGCTGTTCATTGCGACAAACAGCTCACTTCTCACTCCGTACAAGCCGATCACTCCTCGCTCCACGGTAGAGATCTCTATTAGACCTAAACGAAACATAATGTTAGGGAGCCCAGGAAAGCAAGACAGTGTCACTGCGACGTGTAATATGGCCTATGCAGCAGTGGGTGTAACCTTGCAGGTGCACTGCGACTGGATGTGATCTCTCTCTGCTCAGTTAGCTCCTGGCAATATTCACTTTTTCTTCTAATGCATTTGAAACATTACGGTGTCCTATAAGTCTACTTTATAGCGTGCTGCCTGGGATTTTGCCTCTGGACCTGCAGCGGGACGCGGGGTAAAAATAAGTTAGCGTCTATATTGGGTCCCAGCATTCATGTCATGTTTTTGGCCTGGGAAGATATTTCACACAGGTTTTTTAATAGAATTGTGTCTTTGCTTTCGGAAACTTTCAACCATGCCGACACCGCTTATTAAATATCATGCAAGACAAGTGTGATCGGCTCTAACTTTTGCACAGAGAGCCGCCTTCGCATAGGGTTACATTCTTTTTTAGACACAGTGCATTGCCGGATGCAACTCACTGTATTGGTTCTCATTGTGTGCGCCGCTTATCCTGCCATCCGGGAGGACCTGCAGGTGAAACCCAATGCCCACGTTGCAGTAGAGTCGCCGCACTCTTTTGATGCCCAGCAAATAGTCACTCTCCCAGTTCAGCTCCGATTTATCCCCAGTTATACCAAGGTAGGAGCGGGAGAAGAGAGTCTCCCATCTCTTTTCCAATAAAGTCGCATTAGTCCTGCTCGGAATCGGATAGGATGACACGATCCCAAAAAGAGAAGTCGACAGGACAATAACTGCAATAACTGGCAGCGTCCAGTGCGTCCTGACCCCGTTGGACATACTGTAGAGGCACCTTTGCGCAATGGCCATCCGGTTTACCTTTGGGGCACGTGGTCAAAGTTACCGGCCCTAAAAATACAGCTCTTCTTATTTTCCGTCCTTTGGCATGGTGATAAAGGCTTATTTTGGGAAGGCAGATCAAGGCCCCATAGCCTGAGATCTGAGTAGCAGGAAAGGGACAGAGCGCGTCGCAGCTTGAGGTGGTGCTGGTGGCGATGACCATCTTTTGCCGCTCCGCGCCTCTGGATAGGCAAAGCTGGCCGTGGAGGGACACCACTCACCGAAAAACCACCTCACCTTGCCCAGACTCTTGCATCCTCATATGACATCACTCTGACTTCACTGCTGCACCCCCATCAAAAGTAGGTGATGGGAGGAGGAGGAGGAGATGGAGGAGGAGAGAGAGAAAGAGAGAGAGAGAAAAAGTTGCAGCGACCCCAGAGGAGCAGCAGTCCTGATGGGAATGATGGGGGGTCCGACTCCGGTCCTCCTCCTTCACACCAGTGTGAAGCCAGTCTGAATCAAAAAAGATGACTTCCTGTCATACCTTTCAAAATAAAACACGCATCGATGAGTAGCTATGCGTTGCAACTTATTCTTGAGTCATAAAACGTACCAAACAGGGGCGTCAATATGTTCCTGCTTCTAATATCCTCTAATATCCGCCAAAACTTTCAAACTAGTTTATATCAACTAAATTTCTGGGGGAAAGTATGACTGATGACTATCAAGACATAATTATTATTTGGTCAGTGTGATGAATTATCAGACGTAGGCCACTAAATTATCACCTTAAAGGGAACATTGGCCCTGAATGCTCCCTTGGTGTGATTCTTTTTAGATATGGCTTCCAAATAAATTACTGGCAACTACTGCTTGAATTCTGCTCTCCAGGATGAGGATTAAAACTAAGATCAAATTTAGATTCACTTAGGCTTCACCTGACAACCATGGTACCAAAGTGAAAATAAGAAAAACACGTAAAGAGGAATAAACAGTGAATTTAAGTAGTAAATGAAATAGAAATAGTAAATGAAAGTAGCAGTAAAGGGAAAAAGTGATGTTTTGCACCAAAATATCCTTCTCACAGCATGTAGGCCTATGCAAGATGTAACATATATGCTACTGTATGTAGACTCAAACTTAAAACTCATATCAGACTATTATTTGCGTTATTCGATGCAATTATTGTCGTTATGTACACCCCAATACTCCCAATACTTATTTAACGCTTTTATTTTGAAGGCAAAATCACCTAATTTTCGGTCTTCATCTGGTTAATTCTGCTAGGCTTGACGCAGCTCTCCGTAACAGTGGGGGTGGGGTGGGGGGTGGATTGACTTTCATTGGATACCGTTGAGCAATCATGGGATGGATGGATGGATAGTGTGTCCAGAAACCCAAATCGGGACGGTGGTCATATGTCCTGACAGCCTGCTGCCTTATTTAGAAGGAAGGTGTAAAAACAGTCCGCCAGTCACCGGAGAGCAAATGGCAATCCCGTCTGACACTTCCTTAGCTGTTTGTTCAGGAAGTTTACACAGCCAAATATTTTGCCTGGTCAGATTGCGCGTTATTATTGTAAGAACGCACCCTGGCACTCAGAATAATACAGCCAGCACGGCCTGAATCAAATGCCTCGCGTTGTTTGGGTGGCATATTGCTCCTGGTGGTTTCAGTGAGGTAGAGGTAAATGAAATGTGGGTCACCTATGATCATCCTAACCACCAAAATAACCAAAAAGAATAATAACTTCAGAATTTCAGTCATTTATGCATCAATCCCTTAAAACACCCTCATATAACTGCTTACTGTACTACGATCTGTACAAGAAATTTACCTCATGAAGAGTTTGTCAGCCTTAAAAGGTGGGTGAACTAAACAGCAAATGAAAAGGTGGGCTTAACCTCCTTTACATCCCTGTTTTGCATCCCATACTCCAGGGGGCTGGGAGGATGCACACACCCTGGGGAATTCCCATGTGTCACAGGGCACTGAGCTGTGGGGCCCCAAGGTGCTGCTGGCTGCCAGGGAGCCGAAGTCCCACCTTAGCAACTAGAGGAGCCCTGACTCTGACAAACAGCAGCGACAAGACAACACGTAAAGGAGTATTTCACGGATAACTCAGAATATGCTAAGAGATATGTTTCAAAATATACAAAACCTGCTCCCAGAATGAATTTGTACATGTAGATGATAAAAAAAAAATGCATTTCTAATGTTGATAATTTTTGAATGAATGGTTTGAAAAAATATAAATTTACAGAAACTAATGAATACTTGATTTTGAAGATGAGCAATTCAGTTCTGGAACTGTCAATAAGGCTGATTGTACAAATATCCTTTAGCATTAACAGGTTATTTTAAAACTACTCAGGATTATAAAGCACAGATAGAAAAAGATGACACAAGAGGGAAATTAAGGATGCACACTAGGAGATGTAGGTCTCCAGTCCCAGTGGGGCAGACAGAGCAGCGCAGACTGAATAGCAAATTAATCTGAGACAGCCTCTAGATTTGCTGGGTAAGCACATGGCCATGCAAACAGGCAACCAATAGCCTGAATAGACAAAACTACTGGGCTATTGACAAAGTAAACCCTAAATCAATCGTGAGTGGGCACTGCTAATGAGGGCCATGTTGAGACGCTGCTGAGCTCTGAGACAAATTCAGCTAAGGCTGAGGCTCCTTTCAGGCAGTAATGGATTTCTATAATCTAGCAGAAGCAAATGCACCTATTTCATTATATAGAATTGTGTGGCCCAAAATACTTACTTATATATTGTGTATACTCTTAAGTGATGTGTCTATTGTGATGCACAGGGATAAAATGAAAATTCAACCATGCTCTCGCTTCCCTCCTCCCTCAATCTAGGTTATTCCACTAAGCAGGGAGCAAGACGGGTCGAGCTATGAAAAATTGAAGTGCACTCAGCAGAACAAACACTACAACTGCAACAAGGGGCAACAAGGGGGCAGAGGAAAGTAAATTGAGTCTTGTCCACATAACACAGCAAATTGATCCCGCCTGCTTGCCTCGACTTGATGTATTATGTATTAATTTAATGTATTAGGACCGAAGTAGATGGCAGAGAACTGAGACAGACACAAGCAAGGGAAAAGTGTCTGCAGTTTACTATTGTCAGCTGTCTTTGTCTCAATTATAGGATCTATTTAGTGTGAGCACACACACACACACACACACACACACACATCAATCAGAAGTGACTGAAGGGTATAGGCATACAAACCAGTTTTGTGCATATTACGCAAGTGTAAGTAACCAGATACAGGAGGATACGAAGCTCTTTCAATTAGTCTTTTATTAACATGGGGTTTAAAAGATGATATTGAAACAACAGCTGGGAAGACCCAGCACTAGAGGGGGATTTCTCCGGGATGACATCAGAGTCGCTAGCATAGACGGGCAATAATATTCAGTCCAACTGCGCCTGGGTCTGGCCAACTGTATGTCTACAAACAACACACAAAGGCTGCAAAGGCATAGAATTACAATCTTTATAATCATAGCAGTAAAAGTGTGTGAGTCGTTTTCCTATCAACAAAAATTGCACCCATAAATGCTTTTATATGACATACAGTCCACTTTGTCAGGGCAGGGGATGAACTTTGGTGCCCTTTTTCTCAGGGTCACTGCTCATTTATTTAGCTCCAACTCACCCTGTTATACAATGACATGATATACAACTGATCCCAAACTGTAAACCACTTAACAACAGCGGGACCCTTCGCTCAGAGCAGTGTTTAGACTGTCTCGGTGTGAGGGTGGGAAAAATTTACCAGATAGCATAAGGGTGATGCAGTAAATCGATGAAAAGGAATTGGATTTCAATCTCAGGGAACACAGGCTTGTAAAATAAAAAGTTACCACCCAGGATGGAGCTTGGGGTCCGGATTGTTGCTGAGTCAGCTGATGTATAATTCAGCAGCCAAAAAATTGACTATGTTATGCATTTTCCACTGCTGCTTTGTACATTCCAGTTATAGGGGAAATAGAGTCTTCTAGTATGATACTAACCTACCTACATTGTTCATGGGACATATACAATAGCTGATATCTTAGGGCAATGGGTGAGAAATTCAAATTGAAATGATAGAGATCTATTCTGCTCCTTCCATTAGTGTGTCGAGTTTTGAATTGCACCAAGAAGACAAAGAACAGCTTGTCAGATCGGAGTGTTCCCTGTAAAAATACATTTTCAAGGGCACAGCCTGTGCACCTTGCAGAGAAAGATGTGTCTGCTGCTAAATTGGGTGTAGAGTGACTAAGGGGAAATCAAGCAAGGCAGGAGTGACTTTTATGCTAGGTCACCACTCCAAAAGTAGCTCATGACGCAGCAAAATGAATGAACAAGTCAGTAAGATGTTTTTTTAAAACAACAGGAACCTACCTATCATCAGACTACATAGATGGCTATCAGCCAAGCATTCAGGAAAAGGTCCATGAGAGTAAGAGCAAGGAAATACAATTCCAGTCCAGGGACATCAGTGAAGCTATACTATAGATTGCCTTTCACTTTGAATGATGGAGAATGTCTCACATCATGGCTATTGATCTACCTTTAAGCTAAATGATCACATTCTCATCCCGAGGGAGCTGGGAGATGTGGACGTATCCATTCAACAAGAGGTGAACAGTTTAGCAAGCCTTCAAGTGTTACCTTCAAGTGTGAACTTCAAACCCTGAGCTAATATCATTTGCTAACAAAACTAGTGACTGACAAGATACTATTATTATTTGGTCAATGTGATAAATTATTAGATGCACAGCTTAGAGGGACCACTGGTCCTGAATGCTCCACTGATGTGATTTTTTTTTAGATATGTCTTCCAAATAAACGTCTGGCAATTTTTCTTGATCTTTGTTCTCCATTGTTACTATAAAAACCACAATCTCAAATATGGACTCACTTAGACTAAGACAAGGGTTCTCAAACATTTTCATATCATGGACCCATTACACCCATTAGGTCATGGACCCCCATTTGTTAAGAGTCCCAGGGCTCCCCATATAGGAGAGTCTCTGCTGTCATTGATTTAGTACTAAATTGTAGCTTTCTGCATTTTGGGCAGATGTGAGCAAAAGTCATTCTTATACATTCTCTAACTTTTAATAAATTAAATAATACTGAAATCAAAGTATTTCTCAATTTGCTGGGGACCACTTGGAATCCCCTCCACTTTGAGAACCACTGGACTAAGGTATGGTTAGTGCCACACCTTGCAATAACCAATTTACGCCCCAGTTAAGCTCAGCCTGCCCTGACTATGTGCCAATGTTCCTTCAGGACCAAACTGACAGGTTGACTTGAGGCGTTCCTGGTGAAAGGTTCATGCTACGGAAAGTCAGAGGCTTTGCTTTACGGCTGTAGGACGGGACAGCGATCAGAGGAGGTGTCAGCTGCTGAGTCGGCAGCCGATTCCCCTGGCTCCTCTTCCCTCTCTCCCAGGAACCCAACACCGAGCCAGGCCACCAGCACCGAGCCCGGGAATGTGAGGAATTCTGTCACACGTTTGCTCACCGCTTTGCGCGATCTCACCCCCTTCAGGATGTCGCGCGAGGATGTGGCCACCTTGCTCCACAGGGTGATTTGTTTGAGCGCGAGGGCAGACGAGAGGCGACAATAAGCATTTGATTTGGCTGATGGGTAAAAGGAACCTGTGAGGCATGGCACACCGCTGAGTGTGAGTCCTGCTAGAAAGGACTCCTGTCATTCTGCCAACGCAACAAAGATTAGATGGTTCATTTTTGTCCCAGCCTCCGCAGGGTAAAATCTCTATCCACAGCGAGTTGATCAAAGATGTTGGCGTGCTGTCTGACCTGGGAGGATCACAGATAACAAATAATATTCAAGTATGAGGCCTGTTGTTAAGGTCCCAAAAGATTAGTGATGCGTTCAGTGGTTTGCCAAGATCATTCTTAGTCAACAGATTCTAACTTACTAATAAAACCCAGTGTAAAAAAGGCATATTCAAGCAAACTGATTCTTAATTTGTAAACTAGACTTCTTGATAGATAACATTTTAGAAAGGTTTTAGTATCTCTGTGAAAACAGACTATCATGTTGGCTAACATATTGGCACGTCAGAGAATTTCTGAAATAGGTGGATGATTAGAGAAATCATTGCTCAGAAAGCAAGGCTGGATCTCAGTGAAAGGCCAATGCTTTACATTGTAGAAAAATGCTTCGAGCAGCACCTCAGCTGAGTTCCCTTGCTGGGCCTCTGTCACTCTCCTATGTAAACATCGCCCTCTGGTGTGGGGAAGATGTAAGGACATCCCATCCCTGTCTAGGGGATAATAATTCACTGCATTGCAGCATATCATTGGGACACTGGCATGCGGGTTGACTGGGCTCGCATCACTCTGCTTTGAGAAAAACTTGTGAGAAGTAGTTTCTCAAGATATGAACTCTCTGCATAACATCTAACCACAAAGAATTACTTAATGAATGTTTACAAAAGCACATTAACTTCACCAAATGCAGCTAAACTTAGTAAAGAAAACTGTCATCCCCTGCATTGCAGGTAGTGTGTCTCAGTGGAATATCAAAATAACATAGAAGGACCTCCACAGATCATTTACTTACTAATGGATCAACAACACAGAGCTACAGAATACAGTTTCTTGACTATTTTTGGTTAATTTGCTTCTTCCCTGAAGGAAGAAAAAAATTGATTCTAAATGATTTTAAAAGGAAAAACTGCAACCCTTTCAAACTAGCTGACAAAGATTTTGTGAGAGAGTTCATTGAGCAATGTGTCATGTATTACTTGCGGAATAACTAAAGTCACTGGCATGGCTACGTGCAGTGGGAACTGGGTGTTTATTGTGGACACTGATTATTGGCTATTGAAGCTGGATGTGCAACATCTGTGTGTGTGTGTGTGTGTGTGTGTGTGTGTATGTTTATGTGTGGTACAAACACACACTGTCAGGAAAAAGCAGGCCCAGAGGATCTGACACAGCTCATCTCTCAAGCAGGGAACGCTCCACTCAGATTGCAGCACACATCTAAAGGGGCTTGATAGGGACAACGTGCCAATAGATTCACACATCCCCACAAGCAAGTGCTGTATTGTCTTTATAGAGAAGCGTAAACACTTTAGTGAGTAGAATTTCACGATAAAACACAGACAACATAGGCTCAAATACAACAGACAGTTAACTGCGTAGTGCTCCCCAAGGACAGCTAGACGTAAGCCTTTGAGATTTTCCGTGCTAGTTTCTTTTAGCCTGTGGCTTCCCGGCTAACAGGTCATCCTAACAAGACGGCTCCCTGGGTTCCCTTCAAGTGCCACGCTGGTGCGCAGGAAACAATGCTGTTTTAGAGATGCTATTTTGAATGGTGTCAAAGTGGAAGACTGGCAGCCCTGAATTGTTGCTGGCCCTTTGATGCTGTTTATATCCCCAGGGTCTGTCAACACATACAATCATACTGCAGATTCCTGACCCAGAGCCTGATATTGCCGATAACCCCGTCCAACAACTCAAGTGCTCATGTTCTTGTCATGATGATTCAGCACATATGGATTAGTCCACTGCCGTGATGCTTTTTTCATATGATACCCGCTCTGTTCTCCAGGACAGAAAATGTGTCACTGCTTTGCTCTGTTCTACATGCTCCATCTATAACCTGTGAATCTAACAGACCGGAGAAAAGTCTGTCCCCTTCAATCCCGTGCCTAAAACAATCATAAACAATAAACAACAATAAACAATCCAGAAAAGCACTTGTCAACGTAAGTTTGTGCAGTGGAAAGGCACTGGAGTAGCCCACACTTCCTAAAGTCTCTTTGAGATTGTTCCTCTACGGCCTCACATCCCTAGCAATTAGCTTTGTGGCTGCCACGTGTGTACGCCAAAAAAATGTCCTTGACAGCATACACTTAAGAAGAAGAGGTCTTAGAAAACAAACTCCGGAAGCCGCTGATTGAGAGACCTGTCTGCCCACTCTGGTTCCCTGGCAAAAGCCGTGGCTGTGCTGTGGTTGCCAGTGGTCCGTGCCTAAAGACATCTGACCCAAGGCCATTTCTAGGTTACAAAAAAAACACCACACTGACACAACTGCAACACCGGATATCCGAAACACTAAGTAACTTATCAATCCATATTTATTTTGAGGCTTGTAAATAACTAGTGCCCCCTACAGAGCACGAATGATTGAACTGTGTCATTGACGAATTGAGGATTTTGTCTCCTTAAATAGCCAAAAACATATCCAGCATGCAGCACAATAATACATTTATAGTGGTAAAATGGAATGAATGATCTTTTGATGCAATTTTATTGCACAATCAGAACTTCTTAGTCATTTATGCAAAGCCTGACAACCTCTCTTACATTCTGCCTTTGCCGTAAACACATCGCTAAAATACTGATCTATTTCCCCCCCTATCAAAAATGTAAACAACAACATTACAATCTCCGCCTGCGGAACATCCATACAAGGGCAGCAGCATGGGACCGAAAGAGCCCCACACAAACTACTACTCAGTAATTCTATACATAATGACGGTATTCACATCAGTGGTTGAGGGGGAAAAACTGCCTCCTAACCACTTCCAACTAACAAGTTCAAATTAAGAACGGTGATGACCTCACTACTGCCAAGTAGGCTAGTAAATCAAGCTGGATGTCTAATTCCAAAATAGTCATCTAGTAATACTGTCTGGTGGTGCTATGGCTAGATATCGCATTTACGTTTCTGTAGCATACCTTGGCCTACTTCACGTTTTTACAATTTAATACTATTTAACAAATGAATATGTGGAATACATAAGTCATTAGTAATAAAATGCATAGACTGGGCAGTTACTCACTTACCATTCTTACCTGTTGATTGTGTGTACATGCCTACCTGCAATGGTTGTGATATCCACTTGGCTGTGTATCTTTTTCTACCTGTACAGTTAGCAAGAACTGAAAGCAAATCCATTTTATGTAAGTAATCCATATTCTTTCCTTTACTTCCCCTACTTCCATATTTACTTAACATGTTGAAACTGCGGACTGCATATATTTATATAACCCCAACGATTGTTTGTATTCTATTTTATTGCTTTTATTGCTTATGTTATATTCTATTTTGTGCTTATATGTATTTATTTATTTTCCCCCTGCTGTATCCTATTACATTTGATGCCGCAACGACCCAATATCCCCATAGGAATCAAAAATATTTTGTAGGTATATGCATGTGCACATTGGTTGTACATCTGCTCCATCTAATCTGGTTTATCAACACTTACACTAAAACATTTTATATGCATCTGAAATGTGATGTTTTTTTTCTTATATTATAGCCCCAGCAGAAATGGAAGAACCCTGATTTTTTTGTTCTCACTACCCAAAATGTTATAGTTATGTGCAGGGAACAAAGTAACTACTGTAGTTTTTGAGTTACATATATTTATCTTGAATATTTCCATTTCTGGAGACTTTGAGAGGAAACAATCAGACCAAGCTTATCTGGACCATCAGTCCTTAGAGATTAATGTACTGAGAAGAGATACTAGAACCTACTTTACAATGTGAACTTTCGTTTAGATATTTGGAAACAATTAACATCACATACGAAAATAATTTTAACTGAGTAGAATTTTCAATGCATAACTTTTACTAGAGTTATATTCTAGGAAGGTATTTCTATTTTTATTTGAATGAAGCTTTTGTGTACTTCTTCCACCAGTGGTCATGTGACTTTGTTTGGGAATACATAGATGTGGAGGTGGTGCAATTTTTACTCCATTCACAACATAATGTTCCAAATCATTTCCTGTGCTAGGTTAAAAAGAGATGTATAAGTGGGTATGGGCCAAATAAATGTGATTCTCATCTCATGATGCTGAAGTGTAGTGAAGGTGGCCTGACAATTTCTCAGATGGTTAACAAGTCAACTATAACCAAGGCACTTGAAACATAGTCTACATACAATGCAATGAAATGTAAACATCTATATGTGTGAATGGAAGCGTGATGTTGTGACCGCAGTGTTTGCATGACTGGATCTGATATTTTGGTCATGACTGTAGGCAGTGCTGTAGGAGTTGAGGAATGTGTGACCACAAGGCCTTTGGCCCAATGGTTGCGTGTCCTCCTCCCTTGTCTGGGTCCGAAGACACGGACCATCACATCCCTGCACGTCTCCTCCAGGTCCACTGTGTGACAAACCACAGCCGACAGCCACCCACTCACAAACTGGAAAATGACAACCCTTGGGAAGGCTGTTGCTCTCTCAGTAGTGCAGAAAAAGGGAAATCGAGGGAGCTGTGATTGCTTCCGGCCTGAGTGTGGGCGAATGGGCAGGCTGTGGACATGTCACGTTCATGTCACTCACCACTCACCAGGTCAGACTCAGTACCTCTGTGATGTGGAGGCCCTGAAGCACCAGGCTCTTACTGCCATCTGCTGGACTGCTGGGCGCTTGGCTGGCCTGCAAAGAGGAAACAGAAGAGATACAAACTCCGGAGCTGCTCTGACAAGTTGTGATCTGGCTATTGAGTGCATCTACTACAGACCAATTTTGGCACTATGGTGCACTGCTGTGACAGCTACCATGAGATGTGACGAGGGATAAACAAAATGAACACTTTAGTTATGCAAAAAATAATTAAAGTTATTATTTCCAAAATATGTTTTGTAAACTCAAAATATATTTTGAATGATTATTATTATTTTTAACATTTCTCTATATTTTAAAACACAACTCGACAAGGTATTGTCAAGTGTAAGTGAAATTATTTTTTTCAGTATGGACCTCCAGACTTAATTCTTCACTCATGCAAACTTGGATTTGGCAGTCTATGTAGTTCAGACTCACATGGGTTTACAGTTTCTCAAAATGGCTTTTTTTATACAGCTAAGAGAAAACATTTACCCTGAATAACTGACAGCAAAGAGACATCATGTGTCAGGTAGCACATTATAGGTGAAAAAAAGAATAGGTGACTCGGTTTTGCAAAAACTGATAAGGGGTTAGAATATTTATATTTTACTCATTATATGTTACTAAACATAAAGCCAGATCCTGGTTCTGTTTGCAGACGCCACTCGGGACTCCAACCTATTTGAGAGAAGCAGATTCGGCACATTTCTTTTAAGAAAAGTAAAATAGGTAGCTTGCAAATAAATAAATTTCACTGATCCGATTTATCCACATATATACCAAATACATTATTGTTTTTTATTTCTGGATTAACAAAAAGAGATGGTACAGATGTCTACGTTTTCTTAACAAACGAATCAGACATAGTAATCGTCAGATTGGTCAACAAAACGTCGTCACCGTTCGGGCGGGCTGATTGAAAGCGGTTAGAAACAGCTTAACTTGTGTGTGTATAAGATAAGTAGTGAGACAATATAACGTGTTCGTGAACTTAGCTAACTTTAGTAAATGACATTTCACATGTTTAATGGTCGGTCACAAGTTAGTTTTTGAGACTGGCCATCGACGGATTAATAAAGCTAGCTTAGCTAGCCTAGACATTCTCAGTCCTGCTGCAGCTAGCTAACATTAGCCTCTGTCTTGTACCTGAAGTGTGGACAGAACAGCGATTTTGTAGCTAATGTTATGTTAGCTCAGTAAATAACGTTAACCTATTTCATCTTACAAGCTATGGACCGACCGTCGAGGTTTGTATAACATACCTTTGTCAAACCTATTTTATTCTAATTTGCCCATCTCACTAGTCACTAACCGATGTCTGTTGCTAACACGGCATTTATTGTCGACAGGAAGACAAAGGTTGTGAATTATTGTGACTCCAAAGACTTTGATGATGATGGTGAGTTATATCTTTTTAATCTTTTAATGCTACATTGACAACTATATTTATCTAGTTTGCTTTGCTAGTTATGCACCATGGGGGTGATAGAGAGAAAAGCTGTTTCCACCATAGCGTTTCACCAAAGTATATAGTTAACAGGAGGCGGGGACATGGATTAATTTGTAAGTGAAGGTAGTTTTATCCCTCGCCATTGCATAGCAGGGATATCATCCTTATTCACCACATACACACACTCTCACAAACACACAGAAACATACTCTCACCAACAACATTGATTTCAATGCTCTGTCTTCATTTGAGACAGATGAAGATTTTGCCTTTGTCAAAGCACCACCCAGCAAAAAAGCCAGGGAGGAACACAAGAAATCATCAAGCAAGTCCTCCACTCAAGAGACAGACTTACAGTCCTCAGTGAGCTGCATGAGCAGGTGGGTGACAAGTGAATGTTACACAGTGGATCATGTAATGATGGCAGCCGGCAGCAGTTCAGAGAGAAAGACACAGAGCATCTAGTGTGCATTGCCACCTGTATTGTGGGATAGACATACAGAATGACACCAATCCATAAAGAAAATACAGGATGACGTCAATCCAGAAGGCCATCTTTATGGATCAGGATTTCTTTGAATCCTGGATTATAATCCTGAATTATAATACATGTCAGTATTAAGGTGGCAGTATACTAAGAACGATGTTGAACTTGTCCAAAATAAGAAATATGTTCTTTTGTCTGTAAAAACCTACCAAAATTAGTTTCTGCAGCCGGGGTATATCATGGCCTTTTGATCAATTAATTTTTTTTGATCAATCTTAACTTGCATCATGTTTCACATTCTGTAAAATGTTTGTGCTGCCTAAAGGCTGCACACTTGATCATCATTTAATTCATCATGCCCCCTCTGCCCTCACTCACTGTGCCCTCTCACCTATTTCTGGTAGGTAAACAGTAGTATCTGACCAGTCACAAGACAAAGTCAGGGACACTTCGGATGTTGAATACCTAGTAAGCATTGTTGTGACGTCAGGCTGATTGTTGGCCCGTAACGGGCAACATAAATCAAGAGTTCTGACTAATAAGCATATACAAATGACACCATGAGTCACATACTAATGAACAACATGGTGTGGTGAAACATTGACAATCCCACACCAACTCTGGCAAAAGGTAGTTTTTGACTTGTCATTGTTAGGCTTTCATTTACATTTTAGAATGAATCCTCATACAAAACTGTAACATAATTTAAACAGATCCATCAAGTGTTGTTGAAATAGGCTTTAGTTTCGGAGAAGTATAACAAAAAGTAGAATCCTTCAGAAATAGTAACGTGTATGGAGTGGCTTGAAATCGACATCTTGAATGTTTTGTGAACAGAGATTTAAATTATGGCACTGCTGTGTTTTCACAGAAAACCATTAGATGAGAAGTTGTACGACCGAGATCTAGAAGCAGCCCTTACACTTTCTTTGCTCAGTGCTGCAGATGGGAAAGAAGAGGACCAGTCTCCCTCCAAGAAAGGTTTGCTTTGGTCAGTAAAACAGATGTGATTGTGTACCATTAAATAGTTCTCAACTTGTACTATTTTTATATTTCTTTAGAAGATGTCAAGGATCATCTTCCAGTGGATGAAAACACAGATCCATCATCACCGCGCCTTTCCAACTGCAGTGTGAATAGCACTCTTTTGGGTAATTTCCCTTAATCTTCTCTACCATCCGCATTCCACCCTTTTATCATGCATTTAATGTCCTTGCTTGACAGATACTTAACACTTTTGTTGCACATACATTGTGTGTTTTTTGTTACTTTGATCCTCCATAGAATAATCAGTCAATTTAATCTGTATAAGAATTCAATTGCCATAGCAAGTTTTTGTGACTGTCGAATATTCCCTTTCCTTAGGCCTTGACGAGATCACAACAGAACAGGAGTTACCTTGTGCCCCATCCAGACAGAGAAAGGCTGCCAAGGCCACTGAGCAGCAGAGGAGCAAGCTGAAGGACGAGGATGAGGACTATCATCCCAAACTGACACCAGGTTGTCCTCCCACCCTAAATAATTGGTGGTTCATGTTTTTGTACAATGTGGTGTACTATATGGAGTTTCATTCATTTTGTGTCACTATAATATCACTGTCTTTCCAGATTCAGAAAGTGACAATGATTTCAGTGAACAAGGGGATAGTGAGGATGAGGAATTCACGTTGAAGAAAGTAAACAAAACAATTAAGAAGGAAAAAAGATCCAAGAATGAGAAGACCAGACAGCCTCCTGTCTCAAAGAAAGAAAAGCAACCACCTAAGCCTTCAAATGCCAAATCATCAGGTCTGTTCTTGAAATCTTAGAAAATGCAGCCTTTAGTTGCAATTTTTAAATTGTTATGAAAATTGCTATGAAATATCTGTCTCACAGCAAACTCCAAACCTGTGAGAAGTCCTCCTCCAGCCAAACTTAAATCAGAACCTAGACAGCCGGCCACCTCCACCACAGCTTCCACATCTAAACCTGCAGTCTCTCTCAGCCCAGCAGGGGGCAGAACACCCAAATGGAATCCACCAGGTGTGATTGAAAGGAACTTATTTTGACCTAACTTGTTGAATATGCACATAGATAATTGTATACAGAATGCATTAATATTTTTTCCCCTTGAAAAATCCCCACCAGGTCAGATTGGTAGAAGTCCCAGCTCATCCCAGAATGCAACAGTAAAGTCTCCAGGTCAGGGTCTGCGACTGGGACTGTCCCGTCTTGTTCGAGTCAAACCCCTACACCCCAGTGTTGCAAGTCACTGAGTGACCTTACCACCTGCTTTTGTGTGTGGGGCAGTGGATACCAGTTTTGTTGTTTTTGCTTTTAAGTGTTTTTGTCCTATTTCTTTTTTTTTTTTTTTTTTTTTTTTTTTT
>OOFE01027618.1:0-19543 GCA_900323365.1 Monocentris japonica | reverse complement strand
CCAGTACTAGATGTGCAAATCTATACCAGCAGTTCACTAACCTTCTGTCAGCACATATTGGGTGTAAATCCTATAAACAATGTTAGGGAGTGTTTTAAACCTGCAGTGAGTGGAATGTAGTAACAGTAATGGTCTTGCCCTATCAGGAGGGAGAAAGAGAACAAATGGAGCCGGTAGATGTCAACATTCCTGTGAAGTTTGTGTCACTCTTTTTCATAATCACATTTAAAGCTTTAATCAGATTAAGCATGTACAATACAAGCTTACCCCATGTGTGGTCCTCTACCCCAAACCCCCATCCAAATCCTATTATTCCTCATTTTCATTATTGTTGTTAATGTTATTAATATACAGCTGATTGACATTTAGAGCACATGATTTTCATGTGCGATGTCCAATTGACTTTCAATAAGTCAAACATTTGGATGCAGTTTGTTACAGTAAATACAGTAGATGTGTATTTGGATTGGAATGGTACTACCCTTGAATATTATACATTCCTCACAAGCTTTCAACTAGTTATTAGGTTTTGGTTGTCAAGTGTCAGCAGACAGAGTGGTCTGGCTTATAATAAATAATAATAGATAATAAATCTGAAGAAAATGTTTCATCTTTTTTCATGTCATGTAAAGGTGAATAAAGTTTGTTCTGATTCTCAATTTCCAACACTAAACTCTAAAGCATGTTGCTGTAGATTTTTCCCTGTTAAGTCTTAATGGGCTTGACTCCTGTTATTTTCTCTACTGTTGAGATTGCTAAATCAAACTGTTTCTAATGAGAGGGAAGTGAGTGCAGGGAGAAGCAGGGAGGTCTTAGGAAACTCAGCCACTGAAGGTGTGAAAGATGAGGACAGATGTTGTGTTGTCTCCGATGGTGAGGTCACTTTGATGACTTTGACCTCATAAGCACGAGTCAGCAGGACTCTTGCAGCCAACAGGTCATAAATATATGCCTGGGATTGGGAGGCAGACATTACCAACATAGCACTGCATGACCTAATGATCTGGCAAGCCATAGGCAGTGTAGTGTGTTGTTTTGGTGTGCCCATATGACCATTCATTCACACTGCACACTAGATTTACTTTTCAGTAGTAATAAAAGAAAATGTGATACCACTGAAGGAGTGTATAATTCATACATGAGTGAATTTCTATATTATACCAATGCACAATGTGTTCTCACAACAATGGTCGTAGATATCTTACAAAAAGTTATGCACCCTTGATTTGTACTATGTATGGCCAGCCCCATAACATATCTGCACATGCACCAGAATCAAATAAAACTACTTTGGTTGAGGGTAGGCAAGTAAAACAATTTGGTTAAGGTTAGGGTAAGGTTTTGGTCATGGTTAAATAAGAAAAACCTTCGCTGAAATTGAAAGCTTTATTCACGGCTGCAAACTTCTTTGCACGAGTTGCAACTTAAACCGGGGCACCAGAGTCAAAGGCAGGTGTATACACCCTTCCACCACCCTGACCACCTCACCCTTACTTCCACTGTGCAATTTGTATGTCAAACTACTGTCTGTTTTAGTCACATGACCTCTCCGCCTCCTGTTTCACACAATTCAAAGAATATCAAATGAAATGACGCTACATTACTTTGCATTACTGCAAACTTGATATGGGAAGAGGCTGCAATACACCGACCCCTTCTTCTTCAGACAACAAAAATAGTCATATATGCACATCCTAATTATCCCATTCATCCTAAATATTTCCAGTATTTTTTCCAACATTTCCACATAACTTTATCTTTGCCTGGCACACACTCATGTGTGGCGGGGGAGGGGAGGTACTGTACGTGGAATAAGTCGACAAATGATATGCAACGCACTCCTTTTTCCAGGCAGAGCATACACCATTCAAGCACTCGGAACAGACGTTTTCTGAAAAAATTATTGTCGAGTGTTGTATCAATCACATGTCCTTGACCTAATACTAACGCAATAGCAATGAAATTACAAACAGGCCAATTGAGCACTTTAAGCTCTCATTATTATTATGAGTGTTGGTCTGACCATGACTCCTTCCTCTGTATTGAATAAACTATAAAACAACCAAAGAAAGAATAGTAATAGTAAATAAATAGTAATACACTGCCCACCATTGGTAAGAATGCATCATTACAGTGTAATCACCACTACCTCACCACTACTTCCATCACCTAGCCCTACAGGGTTTTGGGGGGGACTGCTTAGTGTGAGCTTTGTTCTCTTTAGAGTACAAAGACGTTTGGGGCCCACAAGTCTAATGACGTTCAGAACCGCTCTCATGTTCTTCCCTGTTGTTTTGCAAAATGACTGTATCAGTGATCACGTCCCCAAACAGGTCAGGCAATTCCAGTTGCGAAGCCGCATGGAGGATTTATTAGAACCAGATGGGCTGTGCTCCCTTACAAGCTTGGTCGAGTCGAAAAACACTGGGCTGGCTTCTCCCAGGCCTGCTCTGGGGGAACGGAGAGCGGCTGGTCCACCCATTTCCTTTCCTTGCCCTTCCCAGGCATGTCAGAGAGGAGCCAAGCCAAAAAAATCAGACCTGCAGTGGCTTTTGGACAGGCCAGGACTCGAACAGTGTGGTAATTACGGATGGCAAGAGGGAAGGTGTGCGGTAGAGGGGGGGGCTGCCAGGCGGAATCATCCCATGCCAAGGGCTTTAAAAGACCCACAAGGGAACTAAAAGAAAATAAACAAACAGATTGCTGAAAAGCTGAAAAGCATAGGCCTTTTTTTCTTGACATTCCCTTGACATTGATTGTCAAAGCAGAAGTAGCTGTGGCTGGGGTTCTTGAAACTCTATGATGATAAACAGTAACACAATAGAAGGCATATCAAACTGCTGGGTTGTGAACGGTGATGTGTGAGGGAATGTTGAAGAAGCTATACTGTCAGTATCAATGTGACCCGAGGATAGAATGGTTGCAGATCCACTGTCTTACCTACAAGGCCAAGGTCCCATCTAGTGTACCATACCGCCACGGCCATTTCCCACTCAGTTTTAAAGTCCTTCAATTATCCTTACAACTCATTCACTTCTGTCCAGCCACCTGTTTTTCATTGGCCAGACATACTTCTGGTATCCCTCCACATCTCTTAGGTGAAGCAGCCGCTCTGGTCCTATGGCTGGGATGTGGTTGTCAGAAATACAGTTCACAGTGGTTTTCAAAAGGCCCTCTCTTACACTGTGCAGGACCCAAAAGAAATTATCTACATTTTGGTGAAACCACATAGCTTGTACGCTGTTACTAATTATGTAATGGTTCTATGCCAGAGGGATGTTCTGTTATTATGAGGGGTTAACAGAATTGATATCCAATGCCTTTTCCAATTTTGATGAGCTGAAATTAATTGGATTATTTTTTTATTCACGTCTGAAATGATTGGGTTTTCCGACCAAACTGCTTGAACCTGTGTTAAAACATATTAGCCTATATGTGAATAAAGATATCTTACAGATGTTTAATGGCGCAATAGATTTACTGCAAACATTAAATACACCCAAGGCCTGGGCAGTGGGGTTTGGGGGGCTGAGTCTGAGCTTTGGGGCATCAAGGCTCAGTTCTCCCATTCTCCCACTGGTTCCTTTTGACATGTCTGCATGAATGACAAACAATATTAGGTGTTACAGAGGATGAATCTGCAGAATGATTCATTCTCTCCAGTTTGGGTGCAAAGCATTGCCAAACTTTATTTGCTCATTAAGAGCCTTGCTTATGATCCTTCACAGGGACCAGAAACGTTTCAAAGACATTTCCAAACAGGTGGAGAAACTTATGAGCATGGGTGGATTTCCTGAGGAGAAGCATAAAATAGTACAGAAAACTGGAAAAGCGGTACAGTCCTATTAGAAGGATCTGGCGTTTTCTCCTGTTTGTAGTAAAGCAGTGGCATAATATAACATTACACAATTTTGTTTTGGGTGGCCTTGCATATCCCCCCCGAGAAAATATGAACAGCCGCTGTTCAGGGAATGCCCAAACATAATTCATTGCTCTAGCAGGGATTTTTCCTTGCAGCTGCCATATTTTGCCATGACAAGTACATGTCTCAGAAGGATCATGGTGGAGAAACATTGGCCAGAAACACAGTTGATTTACTCCTTCAGTTGGCCAAAATGAGAGGGGGTTTTGTTGCTAGACACAGATTGAGGAAACAGGTGAGTATCAGGGCCAAACCGAGCAAAACAACTTATTTCTGAGCTACTGTTTCTTCACGTCAAGGACAGAGACATGTCTACAGTACACTGGTTTGTGATATACAGTATGAGAAGTTAATGATGGGACAGATGGTAAACTGACTGGGGATCTAGGGAGAGGAAAAGGCATGGTTATTCCTCATTCTAAGGTTTTTGTTCAGCACCATTTTGACGTGCATTAGTTCAATAATTTGCCCATTGAGTCCATAATGCTTGGATGAGATCAGATGTGTTGGATTTACATGCCATTTAAGTGCACTCTACTGTGCTACATTGCGATGCCCAGGAACAGCCAGCAGCCTAACAGGCTGTAAAACCAAACCATTACAAGGGCATTTGCCTGTGATATGCCATTCAACAGGGAGGTGGTTGGTCAAATAGTAAGGGGGTCAATTCAATAAATAAGTGAAAAGGTGTCAGGGCATTCATAGGTTACACACATTAGAAATGTTGAGTTTGTGGTTTCATTCAAAATATATGCATTAGCAAATCTATTGCTAATGACTCATTAGTTCCAAGCTTAAAGTCTGCTGGTGAAAGTCAGCACACTGCAATTCATCAAACAAACTCAAAGTTTCTGAAGGCAGACAGAGAGAGTTGAGCTTCAAAAGAGAGATGAGCTGAGAAATATAGATTTTTCAGTGAAGACAATAATAACGAGATAATAATGCTTTTTCAAAGTTAAAGCACTAGCAGTAGTGACAATAACGCATAGAAGACCAAGACAATTGACACTGTGTATTAGGCGCATACATGTGTTAAAAATGAAATATATGGTGTGAAAACTATCTGAAAAAACCTTACCAAATGGTGTATGATATTCAGATATTCAGAAAACTTGGATTTGTATCAGTTCCATATAAAGTTTTCTTGAATAAAAAGTATCAGCTGAGTAAACTTTTTTTTTTATTAGTTTTTGACAAATGGTGAAAACAAACTCAGACTTGATTAGTGGACTCAGACTTTTGGACCCCACTGTACAGTATAAAATTATTTTTAAAAATGGGCAAATGACAACAGCTGGTGTGAATATGATGAATGTAGGTCATGGTTCAAAATAAAACCATTTCGTTAGATGTGCTGTACTACCAGAGCCAAAATTTGCAAAAGACACACAAATAACTTGTAACCCCCTCATGAATGTGAAATCATCTCCCTCTCTCCTGAAGGTTGGCGCGAGCCCTCCTGTCAAAGCAACAGAGAGCCTCTTGATGTGGTCTGTCATTTCCTCTGAGTTGGCCTTGCTACAGGATGGGGGTTCGAGGAGTGTGGGAAAAACCAGAGTGAAAGGGAAGAGAGGAAGTGTGTATTTATCTCTGTTGGTGGGGCATGATTCCCACTTTGATCTGTCTGCAGACCAGCTCCTGGACCGCCTTGTGGGCAGCAAACAGGCATAAGGTCACTTTGTCACCCACAAAGGTTCCAGCATGATGCTTGAGCAGCACCTGTCTAGATAAAAGGCAAGAAAATACGTATTTTTCTTCAACCTGACCTTAGGTTGAGTCGACAATGTTGACAAAATCCTGACATCTCAAGACTTGGTAAGCTGTGTTAAACTGTAAGTGAAAGGTCATCACAAAAAATATGCACTATTTACTGACAAGAAAACTTGACACTTTCAACACTTTGTTCTCTTTCTAAATTCAAACAGATTATTCTTTATTGATCACACAAGAGCACCAATAGGTTTATATGTTAATGACAAGACAAACACTGTTCAACACCAATGAACCACAGGGTTTCATGGAGGAACTTTGAGGGATATGAAATCATGGGGTTTGGTCTCCTTTGTAGCTATCCATCTTCTATCCATCTCAAATTCTTAGTCACTGAGCAAACAATCCTTTATTTGCTCTTCTATTTAGCTGGGAGTGGCTGATTAAATTATCTATTTTCCATTGTCTGGAAAATGGTATATTCAATTACAGCACAAGCTGCATGTCAACACCTCCTCAAGTGTACAGCATGAGATAATACAGTTATGCTTCAGATGTCCGTGTGTCTTCAAGAGCAATCTGTAGGCTACCCGGACTTAAGTCTGTGTTCGTAGTGATGTGCCAAATGAGGGTATCTTGCCAGGAAGTGTTTCCCAAGGTTCAATCACATCTGATGTTTGGTAACCCTCACCTCATGCGTGCGTATCTATACTCAGGATTTCCAGCTGAAGGTACACCCAGGCCCTCTCCACCTCCTTCTGAGTGTGCATGGAGGAAGTCGGTCAGCGAGAGTGCAAGTGGCACATGGCAGTGAATGGTGGCCTGGGAGCAGATTAGCCGCTTCTGTGTCTATCTGGTGCTGACAGTTCACACAGTCCTTTTTTCCACTGCCCCTGGGCGTATCAACATACAATTTCCCTTCTCAGAGGGCTCTATCTTCCAGCCTCAGGGCTAAAAACGTAAATAATCTAAAACATATAAATGGCTTGAAAACAAAATCTTATAAAGGTAGCTAGGATCGGGAAAGGGGTACTGTAATTATCACAAAAAATTCCACAAAATTCCAGCTAGTTCTTGTTATGATGCTTGATGTTGCGGTAGATTATGTCAGAACCAAATACTGTCTATTATTTATCAAATCAATCATGCAATGTGCAATAAATAAGAGTCCCACATTAAATGTAAACTATCATCTGCATTGAACAGGTAAGCAGAGCCAGGCCTTAAGCCTGAGCACAGGCAAATGGAACTCTTTCACAACAACTTTAGATGAACACTGATGCCCTTGATGGGACCAATCCTCATCTCTTTTCCAATAAAGACCCCCCATGAACCAAGCTAACATCTGGGGAAACAACAGCAAAATCATTTTTATTGGAAATGCAAAGTGTCATTGTTACATTTTTTCCATATCCTACAGTGACAAAACATTCAGTCACACCTAGAACTCAATATCTATTCCTCTACTCATCTTTGGCAAAGTTGGCTGAAACATTTGCTTATTATGGCATTTTGAGGTCAAAAACATGCCGCGGTAAGCATCCAGTTTCTAAATCGGAGTGGTTCCCACCAAGCCCACCCTACGCCTTCGGCCCACACTGACTTCTCAGCATGTGTCCCAACCATCCCATTAGAGCAGCCATCTGCTTCATTATCTTTATTAATGATGTCTCTGTCACATCAGCAGTTTTCACTTATGGTTCTGGTGATACTGGTCATTAGGACAGCTCCAAGTGTGGGATCCCATCTGGAGTCTCTCACATGAAATGCTGTCAGGCCACGGAGGTTACTGAGGCTCCAACTAACTTTCAACAGTCGCCTCAACCAGGTCCCACTGCTGTGGAATGTGGCACTAAGAGAGACATAATGTCAATGGGTTGTGAATCTCCATATGGACGGATCACGCACAGGAAAAAATGGTTATACTATTTGGAAAAGCCTTCGAGGGGAGAATTAATACTCAGAGTGGATGTAGGGGAGAGAGACAAGCTTAGAATTCATTACAATGGAAAGAGGTCCTCATCTCAGCAGAGAAAGAATTCCCCAAACATGATCAAATTTGATATGTCCTTCCAACTTTTAATCATTTATACATATCAACTTGCAAAGCATCTTTTAAAAGAAAAACATCCAGTTGTTACTGATTACCATAAATAAATGAGAAATAAACGATAGTATTGGGAGCCTCGACAGAGATGGAGTGCTACAGGTTTTCCATTTGTAATCACGCACAGTAATGTCATTGCTTAAAGGGAATGTCACCCCCTGTAGATTAACAATCCCAGAAAGTGCTAAAGTTTTGGAGAACGGGTTCAAGCACCTGACATCCCATGCTGGGGTGGAAATGGAGTCTTTTATACAGAGTGGCAAGGGTGTGGTGCTCTGAGCTGGGAGACCATTAAACTGTCACCACTCTATTTCTGCAGTGGGACTACAAAAGGTTTTTTCTCATCCCCTTTTTCACAGGTAATGATGAGATTTCTGAGGTGAGTCAACCACTTTGCCATTTGTGCAATAAGATTGTATTTGCAGCTACCGTTGAGCTGCAAAGACTGGCTGCATGTGTGTGTGTGTGTCGGTGTTGGATGTTGTATGCCGACACACATGTCAGAGTGTATGAATTGAAGAGCAAGAAAAAGAGTTGGATGAGATTTCAAAAAGGGCATATGGTTGGCACTACAGTAAAAGACCTGCAATGTTTACCAGGTCAAATACATTTTCTAACTGACAGATGGAAAATCTACATCTCTTTAATAAAGTAGAATTATAGTCCTTCCCAAGGAACAATTAAAACAGATTAAACATAATTGCCAGGTATGTCCGTAGTATAGCACAGGGAGTGTGTGCCGATCGGTTACTATAGCAGCAAATGTTTTGTGTTAATCACTGTCAACTTAGAGTTTACAGCTTACTTAAATCAAGGGTTTCACTCCAAAGTGCAGTTTTGCTCTTATTACCATTCTATTTTAAGACCGGGCGTTGTTGACAAACCTTTAATTTTGTCACAGGGAAGGAAATGTCACCTTAATTTTGAAAAAAAAAAAGTTTTTCATGAAATGTCTTTATGAGGAATGTCTTTACCCTTTGAGATGGATGAAGATAAAGAAACAAGATATTAGAATGAAATATGAACAAAGTTTCTCAGGCAGTGCAGTCAGGGTGCTCTATGACAACCTCAATCATTCCCATCTGACAGGATGTCAGGATGGTTACTGTGATCATAAAACAGTCCTGACTTTAAACACATGGCCTTTACCCTGAGATGTGCATGTCTGCCTGGCTTGCTGCGCAACAGAACCAGAAGATACAGCAGCACCACCTTGTGTTGTGGCAGAGTCAAAGGTTAAAAGGTGTTAAGGATTAATGTTTTCATCATGATCAATGTTTCCTTTTGATAAGAAAACTAAATTCCAATTCTTACTGCCAATCTGTCGAAGGAGAGAAAAAGACTGTGCCATTATTGTAACTCCAGGATTAAAACTTAGACGCTCTCCATTTTGATAATTTACCTTATGCAATAAAGAAGCAATAGATCACCATATCTCATGAGCACCTAATACTATCTTTGAAGATAAAACAAATTCTACTTGAGAAGTTCAAATTATGACAAAGCTGGATGGTATGAGGGCATCCCTCCGGCCTTTGTGTCTTATGCAAAGAGAAGAGGAAAATGGTGTGTGTTGGCTATTCCCCTAGCCAAATGCAGCCAGACACTGAATTGTTCTGGCATAATTAGAACCTGCTGCAGATGTCTGAGGTATTACCTCATAGCAAAGAACACGGCTTCCCCAGCTAACTGCCCCAGCTGCCTGAACCTGGATTCTGTTCCACTTCTGATCAATTGGGAGCTCCCTGCGCTTACAGCCACCATATATTGAACAAATCAAACAGGGGAGGGGTGCTGGGGGTAAGATTCATTCTTCCATCATTCTTTTTGTTGAGCAGGAGCCAGATTTCTGCATGAAATTGGCTGAAGTGCATGTCTTAAGGCCTCACACCCAAGGTCGTCCTTGAGAAATTGTTTCCTCATCACAGATATGTACTTTATTCACTCGTGGCGCTGGGCTAGAATCCGAGGCCCTCCACCTTGTTAATGGATGTTTCTCTACCACGCTCCTATCATAGATATCCACAAACAATCACTAGAGGAGTCGGTAAAGTGAATGTATGCTCTGTAGTATCAGACATGAAAATGTACATGCAAAGTACTGTACTCTGTGTTCACAATTCAGAATTCATTCAGAAAATATGAGTGGATTAGAGCATATAAAATATCATATAAGAAGGCATTGTGTGGCCATTTTACAGGCAGTGTTACGTCTGTGTGCACATCCCCAGCGGCATACTATCACTAGACTCAGAATAAAATCATGTGAGGGACAGGCCAGGGATCAAGGCTGTCTCCAAGGTCTTGCAACTGCTTGAATCTAAACTTAAGGTCATTCCTCTGCAGCTCGACCAATTACGCACGCACGCAGCTCTGTTGATTCTCAGCCAGACGCTTTGGCTGAATTGTTCTAGTACATCCTCCTGTGGGTTTACATTGGAAATATGGGCTGCCAACGACTGACATTTTTTCATCCACCACCAGTACACAGAAAAGGAGGGGAGGTAAGGTGTTAGGGATTGATTTTGCGCATACAGGTTAAGGGCTGTCTGATATAAAATTGCATTGTAGCTGAGGTTGCAGCCTCTCTCTTCTTTTCTTTTCTTTATTTGCAGTAATATTTGATCACTTTATAGCTGGAATAGCAAAACACACCATCTTGGAATGTGATTAAACATCTGAATATTGGACTGGGACACATACATGACACATACATGTGTCAAAAGCTCACTTATCCTGTAAGTGTACCCATCTGTGATTGGGAAACTTAAATTATTGATGGACATTCAATGACATATCACTGCTAGTATGTCTAAAACATGAATAATTTCCATATCTCCAAGAAAATGTATAATGACTGATACTTTCTCAGGGATGTGAATGCTTTTAGTGTCTGAGACTTAGTGTCATTGACATCAGGCACATATTTCTAGACACTATTTGGTGGGGTGAGTCATCTGACTTGTCTGTATGTGTGTTCCGCAACCCCCGGTCCCTGTAGAGAATCTCGTTACAAGGAAAACGGCGGTGATTGTTTTGTGTGATGGGAGGAGGAATCTAGATATGTCAAAGCATAGACGCACGCACACTGTGTTGGAAATTATGAGGACACCTCCAAGTGTAAGTGATATTAATGACCAGACATAACCAAAGAGACTGCTGTGGCAGTAGTGACGTCAATCCAGCACAACTATCAGAGGTGTGCTTCTGATTTTCAAAATACAAATCAATTGAATTACAGTCTCATATCTGGCTTTTATGTCAAAAGCTTCCAGTAACTCCATTAGAAAAGGCAGGATCCAGGGGCCATCTGTCTTCTATAAAGCACTGAAGGACATCATCACAACATATCTGACACCAGTTTGTATGGTAAACTGAGAAGGTCATGTGACCTGTGATGTGATCCTAGATGAGCATTCTAATTTTTGGAGGATTCATGAATACAGACCCAGGGTAGGATGAGTGAAATTGTCAGAAATGATGGGCGTCATGCAGCAGTCATTTAGATGCACACATTTGATCTTGAAATGTGTGTGAGAGCAAATGTAAGAAAATCTTGGACAATCTTTCCTCAGTCTCGACAAACTGCAGCATTGATTTGATTGATTTGAGTTTTTGATTTGTCTAACCTGAAAAATAATCTTGAAACAGTTATCCTGTGGACCTATGACTTGAGTTTCTAGCCTTTATTCCCATTATTGTTTTACTGCAACTTAGGGGCAGAGTTTCCATCCAATGCTGTTGAACCCAATACAATCAAATACACTACAATAAATCAATACAATCAAAATGCTGTGAGATAAAGCAAAACAAGAATGATTCTCATGGTTTTCATGCAAGTAATGCCCCCATCAATGCAAAGTAATGAGCAACATTACCAGGAGGAAGCTGTTTGTACACTCTAACATCTATCATTTCAGTGTGTGAAGTCATTTATTGTATGCCTGACAGTGCCACACAAACTTTACTCCACAGGTAAGAGTTGATGATGAGCTTTTTAATGAATCCCACATTGTTTTCTGTTACATGTATGTAGCATTTCAAGAAAAGAAAGCATACATGCATATATACGTATATGTAGCTAGGTTAAGTCAACTGGTGCACAAAAAGTTTAATTTCAGACCCTTTTAAAAAAGGGACATGCTCTGTTCCAATTGAAGGCCCCCAGACAGAGGGTGTCCATTTTGATTTATGGAGAGGAAATAGTTGCGTTCTCCTTGCGGGTGGGCCTGTAAAACCCATGTCCCCCTCACTCTGGCCTGGCGGCCTTGTGTAAGCTGCAGCGTAAGCCCAATTCACAGGAGGTCACCATCCCCAATAGTCAGTTGCAAGTCTTAAATTACGGCTTGGTCATTGTAGAGAAATATTCCCAGATGTAGCTTCAGTTTGTGGAGTGAACCAGAAAGAAGATACTTGATCCCCCCCAAAAACTCCAAGGGGGAAGGGGCTGTCCTTTGCATGTCATTTTATTAGACAGAATGGAGTGAATCCCTCGACCACTGAGAGGGAGAGAGAAGCTGGCACTGATTAAAGCTGGAAAATCGATTCAAAGAGCAAATCCAATGCACAGCGATTGCTTAAGCTGATCCACAAGATAATAAGCATGAAGTATTCCATGTTATAGGGAGTAACGTGTGAAATGGATATGACATATGAATATAATAATAAAACCAGACGTAGTGTCATAGTTGAACACTCATTTACTGCTTCTCTGTTTCTGAGTACTTTTTGTATGGACTGTAAAAAAGCAGGAGGTGTCCCATGAATTCCCATAATCGATGGTGGTTATTACCTCCCCTAAGACCTCGAGGAGAATATATCAGGAGCAGGTGTGCACATATAAAATTCATTCTGAAATCACAGCATATGACTTTGCAAAATCAAGAGACTACGTAACTTTATTCAACACCTGGAAAAAATTATAATAATACAGCACAGTGGGCATATGAAACTAAAACAATCACCCGAGGAGGTTAATAAGGGTCTATAGCCATGAAGAGAAATATTATCGTAAAACACTCCAAACCAGTTCCGATGTTGTGCTTTGCCTACAACAAAGGAAGTCATTTTCTTGAGGATGATTGGATCCAAATGAATGCTTACACAAAGCTGTGACATCTATCTTGGCCCGATTGTCAGTGAGACATGATGTAATTGCAGTTAGGTGGTAGGTTTTGATATCACCTCAGAATAATGTTCTCATGTTGCCATTGAGCAATGTGTTTGTGTGCTCCTAGGACCATGGACCTAACAGGAGGAAGCTGCTTAATAGCTCTGTAACTGATCTAACAAGCATAAAATTTATTTTTCATTTTCTCACCATGGTCCATCATATCTCTCCGGAAAACAAATTGTGATGACCAAACTAATAAATTCTAGTTTTTATACATTGTGAAATGTTAGACCCCTATAAATCATGTTAAGAAACTTGTGACGATGGGTGTGAGCAAGTGACCCACCAAAACTCTGGTGTTTTACTTATTGGAGTCCCACTTGAGTGAATTGAAGCACAGTGATTTAAGTACAGTACATTTGTTGCACTGTGATGTGTATAAACTGGGATTTAATTTATTATCTTGATAGAAATATAGTTGTCTTTCGCTCAGAAGGGGTCTGGCTTAAATTTAATATGACAGTGAATAATATTTCACTGTCCATTTGATATCTCATTGCTGTAAGCCTGTATGTTCAGATACACTGAATCTAGTTTGTAACTATGCTGCTGCATTGTTACTTAAGTTTAAGGATGCCTGATTACACAAGTAAAGACAATGAAAATCAAATAGATGGCAGAAAGTGTTTTACCCCAGGAAACATCTTGAAATAGAGATTAGGATTTGATCTGTATGTTACAGTAAATGTATTTACCGTAACCAAACATAGCTTCATTATAAAATATATAATATCATCAAAACCGTATTTGCTACAGTATGTGGACTAGAATATAATGTTATAATCTTCATAACAAATGATATCATTATATAGGAGGTCATGTACAGCCTAAATTATAGATTGGTCAAACTCTGAATGTAGATTATACAATATACTGTATGTATGTAAGTTCACATCACAGTTGAAACAGGTGCATAAAATATGAAATGCCTTCAGTGAAATGGTTTGAATGAAAACTCACCAGATCTGAATCATTCTTCTATATTACTGCTCTTTGGAATAATGCCTGGGCATTGCAAAGGCTTAATATACTCATATTAGAATAGTCTTCAGTCACTTAACAACCATATGAGCTACAAGTCCATTGAAAGGGAAACTCATCACTGTCATCCTGGTTGCAGATGTAAGCAACATTTAATGATTTATCCCTCTAATTTGGAGATTAAGGCTCACCACTAATGACAGAACACTACTGTAACTTTGACTTAGAATATAGATCTCCCCAGTCCAGAAAACCACAGGGGAGGAGAGGAGGGAGGAGAGTGACGCAGTTTGTCATATATATAGGCAGGGTGATTCCACCTCTCTCACCAGAATGGAAAGAATGTCTTGATAGATCCACCCCATTCGACACAGACACAGACACAGACACCCACAAACATAACAAAACAACTGTAAGATCATGAAATGAATGCGCAACCATTCTAGAAAAAGCTTATGCATTTCATTACAAGGTTATTACATAGTTATCAAATGAAAATGTGAAACAAATAAAGAATTAAAGTCAAAGTAATGAATATAAATTGACATTAGTATGTTTGTTCAGTATTTGCCCCACAACAATATTGCTGCATGATTGTCAGTTATAGTATGACATAATACAGAATGCGTCAAAAAAAGTTGTTGTGGGCTGAAAAAACAATGACATAATATCCTTCTACAATCTGCTAGCACTCAATTCTGTCACAAGATGAATCAAAGTCCTTGGCATTGCCATTAATTATTATTACTGCAAATGCAGTCCTGTGACGTCTGGCATTCAGCAAGATGGGCTTGAGAGTTGTTGACCTGCATCTTCAGTCTCAAAGTTGGCTTCTCTTGTTTGCACACAGTATGATAATGGCAGTATGTCATGGTCATCTGGTTCATGCACTGTGAAATCAAGGGCTAAAAAGCTCAGCAGAACCACCATATAACTTTATTGTCAACCTTACACGGTCAGATGCAGTCTGAGATTGTTTTTGGGATAAAGTTGGACTCCTCCTCAGAAGAAAAGAATGCAAATATTCAATGTTTCTGACTCCCAAAACATTGGTCTACCACAGGTGCAAGTTTTCCATACTAATTAGCAAGTGCTTCAACCACAAATTTTCCATCAAAATAAACTGGGAACACATAAAAAAATGCACATTAAAATGGGAGTGATTGTCTTTGATATTCAATGCTTTAATTGAAACCAGGCAGCAGAATTACAGAGCTCTGTTTTGACGGCTCCATGGTTTCCATCAGTAAAGGGGATTCCTGACTGATATTCTGAGGAACACTACATTTCCTTTAGAGGAAAACCAACCAACATAGCACGTCATTGTTTTCCATTAGCTTCATGGTCAATAGGCATTACAGTTTTTTTCTACCTGTAATAGACACTGGGTCAAAGGTTCACACTCTCCTTCTGTCTGCCACTCACACATTTTGCACGAGTTCAGTAACCACCTCACATATGGCAGGGCTGGGTAAACATCTGGTAATCTTTGCTTCAGCTTCTCAATAGCTCACCAGGCTATGGTCTCTGTGTGTACTCAATCTTCTCCAGTTACATAGTTGCTAGCTTCTCCCCTGAGGTTACGTGGACAAACCATTTGGGATTGCGGAAGGAGTTTCCACAAAATAGGTGTTGTCCAAAAATTCCTTGCAGTTATGGAAATAAACCCACAAAAGAGAAAGAGATATAGAGACTGAGAAAAATAGAGACAGAGAGAGAATGAGCATGCCTAATGTTTGTGTGCTCTTTTGGGAACATTTATCCAGGAGTTTTTTTCTTTTCTCTGCTGTCTAGATACTCTATTATGAAGTGAAGGAACCCAAATGACAAAATCTTTCAAGTAAAAAAAGACCAAAACAAAGAACACATGGGAAGAGTGAGTGAATTAAGTGCCTTTCTGAAGATCAAACCCTTCTAACAAGCCTGTTCTCTTTGCCACTGTGCTAAGGGAAAGAGCATACATGAATGGATGAACTTTGAAAAAGTCAGGATTACAGAAGATTCACTCTGTTCCTAAATTAAACATATTCTTAGCCCAAAGATTGTTATAATTATTCTTTCCATTTATGGTTGCATTCACTTCAAAACTCACAGCCAATGATATTAGGCTGGCAACTTCCTTTTGGAAGTTCTTAAAAGACCATGTCACAATTATTCCAACCTAACCTTGTTGGTCCACACCCTATAGGGCAAACTTTTTGTCCTGGCACAGTTTGACTTTGTCAAACATGCTCTCTACATGCTGTTGGTGCTAACCTGTAACCAATTCTGTCTTTTAAATCATTTGCATTTAAGAAGTGGTGCATCTGGACAATGACTTCACAGGTCCCACAGTCAAGGCTGTTCTTGCCATGCTGGCAGAAAGCCAGGTGAGGCTGCCGGCCCAGGCTCCTTTTCCCAAGTCCCACCCAGACGCTACGTGCGCCGTCATCCTGCTGAAATGTAAACCCCAGATTCAGCTGTGTTTGTTATGGTTGCACCGGCCCTCAGTGAACACACAACGTTGTCACAACGTACCTATAACAGCGGGGCAATATTTCAACAACAATCTATTTGGTCAGCTGCAATTACATCACTAGGTGGTTAAACACATAGGTTTGCAGGAATGATAATTAGGATTATTTTGTGGGCACTCTTAGCAAGGAAACTAGACACAGCTCTTATTTCTTAACACACCTGGACATTCAATACAGAACTTTAAGTCAAGTACTTTTAAGTATGTTGTCACAGTCTCTGAACTTGACCCCAATGCACTGTGTTCACAGGAGCACCATCATTACTTTGTTTGCTGGTGGTGTTCAGTTCAACAGCAGGGTCTTCTATACATCATTGTCTCTTTTATTCATACAACTATAAACAATAGTTTAGATTGGATAATAGTGTTGCCCTTAAGATCACTGGCCTGCCACACTAATGGCTATTTATGTTCCAGAGAAAATTAATAACCAAGACACTCTATTTTTATCCCCAAATGACCCCAGTCTCAACCCCACCGAGGTGAGAGGGGGACACATCCTTAACTTTAATCAAACCACTATCCCTGCAGACGGAACGCTAGTTCAACAACCTCTCTGTCGTCTTGTCAGTTCACGTGACTCAAAGCCACCATAATGTAGCTACTTAGAGAGGACCTAATATGAAATGCTAAATCCATTGCCTGTTGTCTGTTGCTAGCTGAGCAGCAGAGCTGGGGGTCTATGCAGCGTGGCATCACTCGGGTGGGTAATTTATTGTGGGAGCTAAGTGTTTCCATTTGCAGCAAGAGCCACTAAAAACAGTCTCGCTGAACGTTTCTGGGGGGCCCACTCGTAAAAGTACTGATGCGGTGTGAGCTGGCTCCTGGCCTGACAACCTGTTTGGGGAGCTGTATAGATGAGATTTTAATGAATACATAATCCAGTCATCACAAAAAGGACTCCTCACACTTGCCAAACGTAGACTCTTGACTATTGTGTTTTTATTCACCCAATGCAGAGGAGTGTGATGCATTTTTAGTAGAGGTTTCTGAAAGAAAATAAGACCTGCAAAGAAATTTCTGTTGGTGGTTTCCATTACTACGCTTTCTGTAAATTTCCATATGCAGGGATTAAAATGTGGGGCAGGCCTTTAATTTTTACTCATGACTAAGACAAAATATATGGCCAAAATATATGTAGTGAAAATGAAAAGATGGACAAAACAAAACCATTGATTGATGGATGAATGTTAGACCATGAAACCTATATTGTATTTTTTAATTAATACTGTTCTCATAAGAAGTAGAATAGTCAGAATGTATAGTGGGAATAATTCTGAATGCCATCTTTGTTGTTGATCAATTAAACTACACAATCAGCAACTTACTGCTGCTGAATCTAATAATCACACATAACACAATCATTATGTGATAATGTGTTATCACCTCAGTCAGAAATGCAATTTTCCCATTACACCTCTGTCAAAATAAAGCTGTTACAGATCCATCACATGGGCAACAAGATGGCCTATTGGTTAGTCTTTTTTTGGGGGGGGCTTAATGTAGACCATACCAATATAAGTAAGAATATGCAACAAGGTAGAGAGTAAGATAAGTAGCAAATACTAGATAGACAAACCCTTCAGTAGAGTTTATTTGAACTGAGGTAGATACTTTTGTATTTAACCGTTGCCTAGGTTTGGTTTGGCTGTTAACTCTGACATAAATGAGAATTGTTTGTGAAACAAAAGCCAGAAAGCCAAAGTGCACCTCAAAGACCAAAGAAAGCATAACAATAAGTGCAAGAGCACATGATATCATCATGCTGCTCAGCATCTGGGAAAGTACCATATTAACAGCCATACAGAGGGCATTTTGGGTTGGACTCAACCCAAAAAAAAAACAATTTCAAAGTCCAAATACAAAAACTCATGTGTAAAGGATGGAAACTCCCTATGAAATAAAAAAGTTAATGTTACAAGTTCACAGGTAATTCGCTTAAAGAGAGAAGAAGAGGAAGAAGAAGAAGAAGAAGAAGAAGAAGAAGAATCTTATTAACTGAAAGTGGAAATGTTTCTACACTGATAATAACATTCCAATCATAATATTCCTGATAGCAAAAGACTAGTGTGGAAGTGATGTGTCATATCACTTTCTTTTGGAGACTGGATACGCCCCCCCATGGTTGGACTCAAGCACCTTCCTTCCAAGAACGTTTTCTCCCAGTTCTAACATTAACCAACAGGTCTTATTTCCTGAAACCAGAAACTCCCTCAGCAAAAGGAAACCCAGCAACACCTGCACCAGAAAGAGGCCAGCCAGGACATGAGTCAAAATCAGACCATTACACTCAGACATGGACTAATAGTATGCTGGAAATGAAAATATGTATTTCTCTGATTTCCATTTAATAAGTTTCATGTCTACCACAGATCAACAACTGCCCATGAATTTAGATGGGCAATTGTTGATAAGTATTTACCATATGCTGTCAAATATATCACCTAAATAAATACAGAAGGTGACTCTAAAAGATAATCAATCAACTGCATTATATAAGCCATCCCAAAAAACAAAGACTTATTTCCAAAATAATTCTAAATGTATGACAAGGCAAGAGGAGGGAAGGGATTTCATTTCACAAGGATATTACAAATACGTTTCAGAGATGTTTTCCTCAGTGTGACCAGTCTAAGTTTGTATTACAATCACATGGCTCCTTATTTGAGTGCAACCCACATGTGCCCTCATAGCCCACAAACCTGGGCTGCTTTTCCCCAGTAAGATTTGATTGATTGGCCATCAACTGAGACATGCTCCTCGTATGAGAGCACTCACCACAGGACTATCAAGTAAACAGGCTTGGAAGTCAAGGCCAGCAAAATCCCTGTGTCTCCATACCATCCGTTAGGAAGGCAAAGCCAGATCACATGTATCTGTGGTCAGACAAGACCGCCACCACTTCCTCGTATTGCAAGGCTGCTTCAAAACCACGCCAGTATGTGCTCTATTTCCCCAACCTTTTTTAGGGGTTGGAATTCACATAACCATGTGGTATGCTTCTGGAGTTTGGAACTTCCAAAATCTGACTGTTTATCACTCAAATCAACAAAAATAAACACTCCAGAGTGAAAACATATTCAACCATAGTCAAAGAGCTTTTCATAATGGCATACTTGGGCATCCCTTTTCTGT
>OOFE01027617.1:0-24032 GCA_900323365.1 Monocentris japonica | reverse complement strand
ATAGATGGATAGATGGATAGATGAATAGATGGATAGATGGATGGATAGATGGATGGATGAATAGATGGATGGATGGATGGATAGATGGATGGATAGATGGATGGATGGATGGATGGATGGATGGATGGCTGGATGGATAGATGGATAGATAGATAGATGGATAGATGGATGGATAGATGGATGGATAGATGGATAGATGAATAGATGGATGGATGGATGGATAGATGGATAGATGGATGGATGGATAGATGGATGGATAGATGGATGGATAGATGGATAGATGAATAGATGGATGGATGGATGGATAGATGGATAGATGGATGGATAGATGGATAGATGGATGGATAGATGGATGGATAGATGGATAGATGGATAGATGGATGGATAGATGGATGGATGGATGGATGGATGGATAGATGGATGGATGGATAGATGGATAGATGGATGATGGATGGATAGATAGATGGATAGATGGATAGATGAATAGATGGATAGATGGATGGATGGATAGATGGATAGATGGATAGATGGATGGATAGATGGATAGATGGATGGATAGATGGATAGATGAATAGATGGATAGATGGATGGATGGATGGATAGATGGATGGATGGATGGATAGATGGATGGATAGATGGATGGATGGATGGATAGATGGATAGATGGATGGATAGATGGATAGATGATAGATGGATAGATGGATGGATAGATGGATGGATAGATGGATAGATGATGACAAATAAAGTTCTTGACTCTTGAGGTATATTGCCTTCCTATATAGCCAGAATGTAGTATCTCTACATGATGAGACAGTGCAAGTTCTGGGACCTATAAAAGACTGGAAGTCTAGAAAAGTAAAATGGCGCTTTGTGGCTTCGTAAATTTCCTTTAATTATTCTGCTCAATTTTCATGTTAATTAGGTTAACAGCTTTTTGACCGACTTGGTCATGTTCATAAATATTGGATGACCAAGATGAGAGGAATATTGAGAAGGAGGTAAGAGGTGTTCATGAGCCTCTGACTAAAATGAAAATGAGCCTCTGACTAAAATATGAGCAGGAATTTCCTGGATGTGGAGGCGGTTCCTGGGAACTCTTTCATCGCATGCCAGCTTGTCTCTTCTCCCACTCTCCTTCCCTTCCCTCAGCTCTGTCTAGACCTGTTGCACTAACTGGAGAGAGAGTCCCTTGGCTAGCTTCCTGTCCTAGGCACTAATGTGTGTTAATTGCTTGTTTTCTTTTTTCCCCATTAACAAATTTGCCAATTTTCTTCATCACAACATACAGTATGCCATGCAGGCAAACATCAGTTCTGGGGAAGCAAACTTGAATATAAAGGAGATTATAATAGGTTCACTCAAAATGGACAATACATTTTAACTTACTTCTTTATTGATTAAATGACAAATGTGATTACAAAGTAGTAAAAAGTGGAAACTTATTGTATTATATCATATTGCGTCTCTCCTCTTGTCCCCAGTACCGAACATGGTTACGGGCCAGTTTCCGTCCCAGTCCATTTAAGGACCAGGAGCAGGTTGGAGCCCTGCTGAGCCAGTACACAGAGCAACAGGAGAGCCAGAGGAGAGGACCGGACCAGCGCTGGATAAACCAGGCTGTAGGTGTCTGCACTCTGCCCTATGACCCCCAAGATCCTGAGAGCAACAGCTGAGCCACGGGCCTCTGGTCCTGCCAACCTCCAGTCCTGTCTGGAAATTGCAGTAGCTATTATTCTGTGCCCAATTCCAAATCAACTCCAAGTTATATCCAACTTAAAGCCTTTTTTTTTATAAATCTGAATGAATAGGATTTAATCAATACCCTCTTAAGTGTTTTTACTACTTTATTTGCATCTATTTAGTCTTTTTTTTTGAGTGAATGAGGTTGGTTTAGAATTGGGCTACAGACTCTCTTCCACTATCAGTAACTCCTATGTTCCCTTAACTGGTCTGAGTACAGCCACAGCCGGAGCATTGGTGCTCAGTGAAGCCTTACTCTAAACACCAGAGCACCTTAGCCATGATGAATAGGTTTCACCTGTACTTCCAGCTCCTTTATTTAAAGGCCATAATTCAACTCAATAGCCATAAAAGGTGACTGATTTAGCTTAAGCAATACATAGCTGGCTAAACTGGGAAGATATAGAAAATATGGCTAAGTTAAGGAAACAGCTTTGTCATAATCAGATGTCAAACTACACATGAAGTCTCTGCAGTCTTCCTGATTAATTTACTAATTTATCTGTATTGTGAAAAAACAAGCTGATTTTTAGGGAATTTGTTAGAAATTCAGTGGTACAGTTCAGTGTTCTAATAGCATATTTATGTTGTTTTTCTAAATAAAAATGCACTCTTTGATTGCCAAAAACATGTAAATGCCAACAAATATATACCATCAGTTAAGCCAAAGTTACAGTACATTGTGTTATTGAGTGAGTGAGTGAGTCTGAGTTGAGAAGATCAGATGGATGCATCCCAGGTTTGTATGGAGGTCTACAGCAGACTTTCTCTCCCGTCACCTGGTTCTGTTCTGCTGCCTGTTGTGTGTTAAATCAACTGCTACCACACAGGCAAGCGTTGACAACAGATCTGACTGAAATCCTCTAGACAGAATGGAGCTTGTGACTTCACCACAGCATCCACTTTCTTAGTTTCTAAATGAACCATTTTATTCTACCACACAAAACAGGCCCTAGCCTTGATATGAGTGTACACAACAGGGCAACTTTATCACAGAAATTTAAAGTTTCTATTGGAGACTTTACTTTTACTATTCGATTGACAGAGAACAACCAGTCTCGGTACAAGAGCACACCCTCTGTTTTGTCAACAATACAAGGGTGGCAGCTTGGTGGCTCAGGGGTTAGCACTGTCGCCTCACAGCAGGAAGGACCAGGCTTTGATTTCAAGCTACTTTTGTGTGGAGTTTGCATGTTCTTACTGTTTAGTTATGTTATAGTTGTGAATGTGAGTGTGACTTGTTGTCTGTCTGTCGCCCTGTGATGGATTGGCAACCTGGTCAAGGTGTTTCCCTACCTTCCACCCAATGCATGCTGGGATAGGCTTCAGCCCATCATGCCCCTGAAAATGATTGATTATTTAAGGGCTAAAAGTGTTTTCATCTATGTGAATCCATGTGTTTGTGAACTACATTCAGAGGAAAAATCCTTTTTTTCTCACATATATAAGTAAGAATTCTGTATTACATTACATTACAGTCATTTAGCAGACGCTTAAATGACTGTAATGTAATGTAATCAGTTTCTGTATCATCCTGTTCCCTGGAATCCTAACTGTTCAAAAACTAATAATTACACATGATAGTTATTTAATAACTGTTGATGTGATGTTTTCCTCGTCACCAAAACATTGTGCAATGTGTGACATCTCACAGTTGTATAACTAACTACATTTACCAAAACAGTATTATCACAATAACTAGTCTACTTCAATTAATGTTAATGTTGATATTAATGGTTATCAATCAGTTTAACCTTTATCTTCCAAAGGTTGTAAGTTGAATATTTTCTTGTAAGTTTAGAAGTACAGAACAGATGGTGTCAAATTATTCCTTGCATTTAGTATATTGGCAAGAGGTAATTGTAATTATTGCTGTAAATAAATGATTGCATATACATTTAATAAGATTTCTTCTACTGCAAACCACCACAAATCTCTTTCCATAAATGAGACTCGCCACATTTAGTGTAAAACCACCAGGACAAGGTGTGACTTTTTGTTTCCTTTATTGCACAAAAGAAATACACAAGAAATGTCACATGAACCACCCATATCTGGGACTATTAACATCAAGGAAATTATGGAAAACAAACATTTTCTCAATTTCAAAAAATATGAACACACTAGCGCACCATCCCTTGGGGTAGGACATGTCTACAGTTTGTCTAAATTAATATAGCACCGTAGTTCACTTCTAGAAAAATCAAGGAGTTCTGAGAAAACTAGATTTTCAGCTGATTTTCTTGAACTGAATTACTGTGTGAAAGCCACTGGGGCCACATTTAATCCCAGTCTTGTAGTGTGTCTCCAGTCCTTGGCTTGAAAATGCCAGCTATATTTATTCATGTCAAATTCAGTTTAATTCCATAGTATTCCTGCAGATTTTGATCCCTTTAACTAAAAAGATAGTTCGTGGGTTTGCTTAAGTGTGTACAGTCAGGTGTAAGCATGTTAAGGTCAGTGCCTGACTAGGCAGGACGTCCAGAGAGGGAGTTACACAGTCACACACAGGGAAGAAATGAATTTACACTTAAAACATTTGGAGAAATGCTCCCTTAACAGGAAGTCATTCTCTATGGAAATAACAAAGGGACTTTCAGCTGCTCAAGCAATAATTACACTATTACATAGTTATTATAAACTAATATAAAGAATAGAACAGAATGAGCTTGGTGTATATTCGTAAAATGAGTTGCCTGTCAACTGTGGATATTAAAGGAACTCATGCTCACTGCAACGTGTGAACGTATAGTAATGTGTTATAGTAATGCTATTAATAGCAGCTAAACTACAGTATAAGTCCCTATTGGAACATTATAGGAATATCGTGATACCATATCAGATTAAAAATAAAATAGGATTATCTCACTATTGAGTCCCACAGACCCACTCAAATCGGTAAGGCATTATTATAGTTATAGGTTATCAGCTTCCATCATGTGGCATTCACTGTGTTATTAGACAAACTGATCCATCTAAAACATGGAACTACTTCTACACCATAAGAAATACTTTACCTGCACGCCAGGTTTATGATCAGTGCTTTAGTGGGCGTGGAAAGGACACATCACCTTTGACTCGAGCGAAGAAATCCCCCACACCGTTAGTTACTACCCGCGTTCTTCAATGGTCGCCATCCAACATCGCTTAGCGTGGGCAGCAATTTCTCAGCCATCACTTCCATCAGGCCATTTCTTGGAAACGCTCTTGGTTAGAAGAACAACACTTCCGCATTGGGCTGGTCTAGTGAATCTTTTATAAGCTCATTGGTCAGAATTAGACACCGCTGTCCAATCGCCTTCCAGCAATGCTTCATTCATTAGACGGGAGATAATAAACTTGTTAGGCCTGCGTCGAAGAAAGCTCAGTTGATTGAATCTCACAGCGCCGTCATCTGCCTACTGTTCAGGATAAACATTGTTGACACGGGGTCAAGACCTGAACTCCACAGACTGTTAAAGAGTAAGTGGCTTTAATTGGATGTTTTGTGGCATGTTTTTATCGTATGACACTTGAAGGTTTTCGTGATTTCTGTTCTAGATTCTTTACATCAGCCAAATAATCTAGGTAGAATAGGTAGAATATAACAAAATAGTCCTATCTTCGGCTTTTTACGACTTAGTAATTCTATAATTATGTCAGCCTATTTTAGTTACTTTTGAATCATCCAAACTCATGTTTTGTCCATCAAGATGTCGAACACGGGCGGTCGGAGACTGAAACAATGGCTGGTAGAGCAGATCCAAAGCGGTCAGTACTCCGGACTCCAGTGGGAGGATGACAGCCACAGTATGTTCCGCATCCCTTGGAAACACGCAGGGAAGCAGGATTATAACCAAGAAGTTGACGCGTCGATTTTCAAGGTTTGACAAGACTGTAATATATGGATCAATTAAATGGATTTTTCTTCATTCCTAGAAACAGAACTGACTTGTTGTAACTTAAAAACCTTGATGGTTTGCTTTAGCTCTTCTCGTAGGTCTGCTGCTTTTGTGGCCTTTTGTGGCAACCTCAACTTTTTGACACAAGGCAGATTGATTGATTGACTGATTGATGAATTCATTGATTAATGAATTCATTAATCAGTTGACTGATTGATTGACTGATTGATTGACTGATTGATTGACTGATTGATTGACTTCTTTCTTTCTTTCTTTCTTTCTTACGTTCTTTCAGTTGAAAAAATAAATCAGATATAACATGTTTTCCTTAAAACCACAACTGCCTTTCACCAGAGCAAGCCGTCAAGGCTTTAATAGGCTATTAGGGTACAATAGCTTTCATAATATTGCATTTGTCTTTCCACAGGCCTGGGCTGTGTTTAAAGGCAAGTTTAAGGAGGGGGACAAGGCTGAGCCTGCAACATGGAAGACCAGGCTACGTTGTGCCCTAAATAAAAGCCCTGACTTTGAGGAGGTGACAGAGAGGTCACAGCTAGACATCTCTGAGCCCTATAAAGTCTACCGAATTGTGCCTGAGGAAGAGCAGAAGAGTGAGTTTGTGTTTTTTGGGGTATATATATTAATTGTCACATTAAATACAAAATATTATCTTCATTATCCAGCTGCTGCAAATAGTCCTCTTTCACATTCCAACTGTGGATGTCTTGAAAAGTCAGCGTTGATTGATTATCTTTGCTTGAAACTTTACATAGTGGATTTGGTTATGGAGTAAATGACAGTCTAATTCCTGGGGTCCTGAGGTAATAATTACCAATCACCTGACCTCTCCTGGTAATACTAATGAATAGGGAGAGTGCAGCAGAAAACAGACTAATAACATGCTGTTCTTTTGCCTATAGGTGGTAAAAGCATGGCCATGGCAGCCAGCTCTGGCGATATTACCGACATGGACTGCAGCCCCGCAGAAATAGAGGAGCTCATTAAAGAGGTGAGCCTGCTACTTCCAACCTTGGTTCTTGTCTCTGTTTCTCTCCTCTCTCACAGCTGTTTATGCACTTCAGTACGCGCGGTGTGCACGCTCATGTTTCGGTGCCCCAGTATCTCCATTACTGGTAGCTTAACACAAGAAGGTCGTCAAAAAGGTGCTGTGTTGCCTGAGGGCAGCTGTTTGCAGTGGAAGGACTTATTGAGTTGTTGTCCATTTGCAGGAGGAAGGCTGTAGCATCCAGGCCAGTCCAGAGTATTGGTCCCAGAGCAGCATCAGTGGTAAGAGACTCCCCCTTTATAACACACGCTTCTCTGAATTCATTTAGTCATTCACACTTCAGCCTCTGTGTTGTTGCCCTCCATCTGTGTGGGCATTTCTCTCCTCTGTCCTCAAGTAAGACTCTGTCAGTTCCGTCTTTGTCAGAAATGAGCTTTAATACCTTAAAAATAACCACAGTGGAAAGCACAATGACACGACCCTGTAGTCGTGGGTGTTAAATTCAGTGTTGTTTACTTGACTGTTGAATTCTGCAATGGAGGAATTGACTAACATCCTGTTGAACTTTGCTGACTAAGGTGTTTATTTCTTTGTAGGACTGTGCCAGAAAAATTGTATTTCTGATGATGTGGCAAAATTATGACATGACAGTGTGATTAGCGGTCGCCTGATCTTTATAACTACAGTATTAGAGTGACATTTCTTCATCCCTTTCCTCTGTAATCCACAGCCTTCCCACTGCATCAAGAACCATTGCCAGTGGGCGCTTTCAGTTCAGGTATTCATTGATATTATACAGAAGAATATTGTAACTGACATCTGATCTACTGGTTTTGATTGATGATAATGAAACAAATGGCTTATAACATATAGTGTATATTTACTATTATGTTTTCAGTAATTCTCTTCGAAGCTTACCAGGTATTCTTTCTTATAGCTTTTTCCCAGATGATGATCAGTTTCTACTATGGTGGGAAGCTGATGCACAACACTGTGGTTTCTCATCCTGAGGGCTGCCGGATCTCCCCAGGTCAACAGCATCTTGTACGCGGCGCCCTCTACAGTTCAGAGAGCATGCAGAGTGTTCACTTCCCCCCCGCCGAGCTCATTGAGTACGAGCGCCAGCGCCACGTTACACGCAAGCTCCTGGGCCACCTGGAGAGGGGTGTACTGGTCCGCGCCAATCGAGAGGGCATCTTCATCAAGAGGCTGTGCCAGAGCCGTGTATTCTGGAGTGGGCTGGGAGAAGTGGGCCCCCACTACAGCCCTGCACCTTGTAAACTGGAGAGGGATGCTGTGGTGAAGATTTTTGACACAGGCAGGTTCCTTCAAGGTGAGCCTCCATATTTATTGATAGCTTTTGAGAACTCGAAAGGATCATAATCCACACAGCAAACATTCAGTACTTAACAATACTTAAAGCAGGATACAGATTGTTGACTGATAATTTGTAAAGCTTTCCTAGTCGGTATAGTAAACAACTGTTCAACTACTGTGTTTGTCCCAGCTCTGCAGCTATACCAGGAGGGTCAGTTCTCCGCCCCTGACCCCACTGTGACACTGTGTTTTGGAGAGGAGCTCCATGACCTCAGCACTGCAAAGAGCAAACTAATCGTTGTCCAGGTAAGACCAGTCAAGTTGTCTCATTCATAGATCACTAACAGGTGTCCTAACTGTTAACTGGTTAACTGATAGAGCTTTATAAATACCCAATGTCTTTTCCATGTGTAATTGAGAGTCATGAGGGAGAGAAGGACTAAATCACTAAAAATATTTTGACCATATAAAAAAAATGAAAAGGGTTACAATTTCTAAACTTGACCGAAGCTTTATGCATATTGAACACCAAAACATCTTTGTCTGTCTGTCAGATCACAGCTGTGAACTGTCAGCAGCTGCTGGAGACAGTGAACATGCGGCGTTCTCAGCCGTACTGCAACAGCCCCAACCTGGAGATCTCTGATGAGGTGGCCAGTGACCAGATGGCCCGCATCTACCAGGACCTGTGCAGCTACAGCAGCCCCCAGAGGACAGCCTGCTACAGGGACAACATGCCCATTACCGCCTGAGCTCTCAGCAGCGTAACAGTCCTGACAGAGGCTCTTTAGCATGGATACTACAGCGCTAATACAGACTCTGATGTGTAACCTCTGCTTTGTTATTGTAGGAGAGTTATCTTCAAGCTCAAGAGAACATGTAGCATATATAATGGGACTCCAAGTAATATGTCACACAGCTATAGTTTCATAAGGTTTTCAATCCACTTTGCCTTCTTAGTAAATCTGCTGTCCTTTTTTCATTCCAGTGAAAAATATTCTAGTGAATTCCTGTTGAATTTTCATTCTCATATACATTTCCATGTAGTCCATGTCATTCAAAACCATATTGCTTTATGACTACTAGGTATTATGGACGTTTGAGTTCTCAAAACTGAATTTTATTTTATCATTTGTACCTTGTCTGTGTTTTTTGTTGTTCTTGATTTTCTTGCATGATAGGTAGACATTTGGGTAAACAGACCAAATAGACAAACATTTTACTTATTTACTATTTTTCTATTTTGTACAGTAAATAAACACGTCTTTGTATAAGAATTGATAAAAGTTACTTAGGATTTCAAACGAAAGGTGGTATATGTTACTGATGGGTTTTACTATCTGTATACCTCATTGATCTGTCAGAATTTTTAAATAAAAATCTATATTTGTACTTGTCTTCATAAAATAATGTTTGTTTGTTTTATTTTATTCTGATTGTGGAATAATTCAAAACAATACAAAAATTGTATTGGACACTGTTAAATTGATAATCGGCACAGGTTAAAGGCAAATTCACATCAAAATACAATTCATGATGACATCTGTCAGGAAATTCTCATTAGAAAAGCACCATTTACTCTGTTATTTTCCCTCTTCACAGGCAGCATCTCCCCTTGCAGTTTATAAGGAACTCTCCCACTATTGAGAGTGTCATAAACTATGAGTGAGTTCTATTTAATACATTGGCTTGGGAATGATGAAACTAAACTATTCTATGAAACCAAAAGAAAGATCTTGAGTACCTAATGCCAGGGAAACTCTCGGACATCCCCCAGAATGAGGAAGAGATAAACTGAGAAAGGACCAGGAAGAGGGGTGTCCAATTGCTGCCAAAGTGGGTGATTCACTGAGGGATGACCCCCATTTTATTACATCTCAAACACACAGCAGATCACTGAAAACCAGACTGAGATGAGAATTTCACACCTCAAACCAGGGCAGAGGCTGTGGTACCTGCAAGGATGTGCATACAGTATGTTACAGTTTTACAGTTACAAGCACCTACACGTATACACATGTGAGCAGGCATGTGCGTGCTCACACACACACACACACACACATACAGACACACACACAGACTTTCAGTTCCCCAATACTGAAGACATGAGCTTTTAGTGGTCATTTTATCAAACACAAAATATTGCCACAAATATTTGCAAAAACAAACAATAAACCAAGCACATTTATATACTAGTAGTAGTAGCAGTACTATGCAAGTCACGCATGTGGTCTATTTGTTAAGCCTCATGTGATAACTGAATAAGGGGGTTTCTGTAATGACCAAAATATTGACTGTTCCAGCAATCATAAAAAGATTGAAACCCCTACATTAAGTCATGTGCTCTTCAGATGACGTCTCTGGATAAAACCTAATTCATTTGAATATGAAATCAATGGTTTACTAAGTGACATCTTAGGTGGTGTGTGTGTGTGTGTGTGTGCGCGCGTGTGCGTGTGTGCGTATGTAGGGGAGTTCTAAAGAGTTCCACAGAACAGGAACTTACTTCAGAAACTGTCGCAGGAAACTTGCCCCCCCCCATAACAACGTCTGTCACTGGATTAATATAGCCCAACCTCTGTATCCTTAATGTCAATAGAAGCATCAAACACCACAAAGGCTTTGCGTGACATCTCAAGGACATTGTGATTCTAAAATGATGCATGAGTGACAGTCCTACATCAAGGTCCTACAGTTGTCATCATTGCCGCTATCTCAAACGGTGCCTCACAATCTGTCTTCGGGACAGGTGAAAGAGAATTGCTAAGGCCTGTTGCTGTGTCTGCCAACCAACCCAGAAACCTGACGTTGAGAATTCTATTTGAAACTATTCACCGGTTCTCCAGTAACCATGCATTAAATGTACCCTTTAGTGCACTTAAAAATGATAATACGTATATGGATATATATGACAAAGGCATTCCCATTCGTTTCACCAGACATAATGGGGACTCTTTGGAGCCCACTGGGAATGCAATGGAGAAGGTGGCATGGGGTTGTGTACATTTCTGCTAACAGAGTCTCTTTTTCTGCTAACATTTCCAGTGTCTGCAGTGTGGTTGTCTTCATGTTGCAACACCACTCTGTGGCGTCTGAGGCTTCCCACAATAAACCATCAGAGACAAGTGACAAACAGGAGTGGTGTTGCCACCGTGCGTAACCAAGGCTGCCCATTTGTTCCATAACATGTATGAAATCTGTTGTGTTACACGCCATCACAGGGATGCAGTTCATCTTTTACAAAAAACAACAGTGTTTCAAGTAAATTCAATCAAAAAAGAGGAATAACTGTATATCGAAAGCCTTTCCTGCTAGATTAGATGAATTACTTGTGGTTGGATTTATATGTATTGCTGACTCTTCAGTTCTTTAAAGAAATGTCAAGCTGTCTCTGAAGTCAGCTGCAGACTCAGCACTGACCTCCCACCGCCAGTTAAATCTGTTGTCATGTTCCATGAATCCATTGCTGTATGAATCATTTATACATTTGGCATTTGGGTGTTACATAAGAAATTCTAATTAAAAAGATAAGTGTGTTATGTTTACAACACACAGTAACTGATGCTTAAGCTAGGTGAGGTGATTTATAGTTCAGTATATTGTTGTATTATTTTTTATTTTTTAAACTATGAAATATTTGAATAGGCCAAATTCATGTACTGCAGTGCCAGGTGAGCAAGACAGCTATGCAAAAAAATGGTCTGGTGGAAAGTTGTGATTTACCATGCAGAGGTTGTATTATGCAACTGCAGTGTTGTTGAGGGGTTGGCGGTGTCTCTGGGGAGAACTATGGTTTAGACCCAACGTGGGTGAGATGAGAATAGGCGTCCAGAGAGGAACTGGGAGAGCACTGAGAACACTTTCGGTGGAGAGACAGGTGGATGGGGAAGCCACATCCTGGGACATATAGGGAAAAGTCACCTAACCACACAAGTACAAACACGTACACACACACACACACACACACATGCCATGGTAGCCAGTGATCAAGGATCATATCCTCTAATCAGTATCAGTTCATTTCCTTCGAACCCAAGTCCCCAACTGTGGCCTTCTTCAGGCTTAACTGTGTGTCAGGTGGGATGACAGGAGTAGAGAGGTGTATGACAACTGTAAATCTGCTCTTTACCTGAGGAGCACAAGGATTTTTTTACCTGCACACACACATTTTTAGACCTATGGTGTGTTGTGTGTTGGCAAGCTGTTGAATGTAAGGAAGTAAGTAAGCAACTATATCATTAAAAATGTCTACTCTTGAGACTTGAGCTGCTTTCTGCTTTCTGTCAGTGAACATATCTCATTATTTCCCCACTGTTTTTAACATTTAACCTACCAGTCTTCAGAGCATCCCAAACATGATCAAATGAAAGTGCAAAGGTTATTCTTGTGGCTACTGTTTGCAGGAATGTCATTAGAATGACTCATCCTCAGTGGTTTTATGTCAATATCCAACATTTAGCATGTTTAGAATAAGCTGGATCAAATCACAATGAACTGCAGAAATAAAGTACATGTCACTCTTGGTCATAATAAATACACAAAATTTGAAATGAAAGTCTGGGTGAAGTATGAAGTGCAGACAGGAGACTGGGCCCATGCTGAGCTACAGTATGTCCCTGTCAGCAGATGAGGGGACAGCAGAGAGTTGCATCAGTGTTCTGGTTGCTGCTATCACCCACCAGAGTGATCCCTGACCGCCTGATCTGTCTCTGGACAGGAAACACAGGAAGGAGCCCAGGAAGATGATCCAACACATCACGCAACTTCTCCCCTGAAAAGAGGAACAGGCTACATACAGGCCTGCTGTGGATAGATGCAGGGGATTCAAGCCATTTGTAAACTGTGGTATGCCAATCTAACATGAATGGGATTGTAAGCGAGTTATGATGACAATGCTTCAATATGTTTTGAAGTACATTCAGTGACTTGTACATTAGATGACTCATCTGTCTGATTATATTACAAAACCTTCACTGTAAAAAGATGTCTTCAAGACAGACCATGCACATATTAACCACATAAGTCAAAAGTTTACATGCACTTGTAAAGAACATGTATATCATGGCAGTCTTTAGTTTCCAATGATTTCTACAACTCTTATTTTTCTGTGATGGAATGATTGGAGCACATACTTCTTTGTCACAAAAAACATTCATGAATTTTGGTTCTTTCATAAATTTGTATTGGTCTTTTGGAAATGTGACAAAATCTGCTGGGTCAAATTTGATTGACACAACTTTCTACGTCACCAAAACTGATAATTCAAGTTGCTGTATGTATATTTTGACCACAACTGTATGTGTCCCATTAGCACAGACATACTGATTATAGCTAGTCTGCGGTCCTTTTGTTTCATATTCAAGTGAAAAGAAGGGGATAGATGTTGGGGTAGAGCAGGGTGGGGTGCCAGTCCCTGGGGGAAGAGAACCAGGGGACCATGATCACGATATTGACATGCAACTCACAGTTCAGTGCTCACTATGTGTGTGTGTGTGTGTGCGCGCGTGTGCGTGTGTATGTGTGTGTGTGTGTGTGTGTGTGTGTGTGCGTGTGTGCAAGGCACCGTAGTGGTGGGATGTGGGTAGCCAGAAAGGTGATAGTCATGAGAACATGAGTTAACAGAAAGCTACCTATCAAATAAATGAACTGTGAGGGGAATCAGGGGAAATCTGCTCATCACATTTTACTGATATTTTTAGGATGCTGTTCTTTTCCAACAGTCAAGTTATAAAGCCTAACACACACAATATTCATAGACAATGCCAAAACATAATATTTTTCTTTCTATATTGTCTTAGAAATCTGTGAGCAGATTTAAAATGATTATTTGCAATTCCATTATTGATTGAGGAACAGGATCTCTGTGGTTTGAAACCTTGTTTCCAAGTATATGTTTAAACCTAGACATGTTACACTGATTACACAACCTCTTTCTGACTAGAAGCCACACAGTGGCCAGGCCACAGGTGCTGCTGGGATGGAGATTATTTAAAGTTGCTCTAAAATGGTTCCAGTACAGCTGAAGGAGCCTGTGGTCCTAGCTGTCTATCGACCACATGCCTTGGTAGAAAATACAGTGACAGTACACACTTCCCTCTTTGAAATACCAGAATCCAACTGATATGGAATTATCTGTAAATACAGTTTAAATATTACTTTTCATGGAAATCTGTCTGGTTCACAGATGTACAAAGTTGGGTTGGTTTTCAGTAAAACTTCAGTAAAACTGCTATTTTTAGAGCTCAGAGCCATCTTGGATTTATAGATTCCAGGATGATGAAAACTGATAAACTGGCACATTTTTGGGGTAGTTGGAGTGAAGCATGGTAAAAGTGAAACTAGTAGATGTGAAAAGTGAATCAGATTATATAGTCAGAGAGAAAGACAGGATAAAGTGTGATTGATTTGCATGTTTGAAAGCAGCAACCAGGTGAGGGGATCAAGTATATTTCTGTCAAGCCATTTGCATAGGATGCTGTTCCACTGAGCCCCATAGAAGGAAAGAAAAGGTAACAACTCTGATGATCACTGAAGCAGATCGTTGGCCAGTTAACCATGATGGTGAACTCAGCTTACAGTTCGCAGCAACAGAGCATGCGTAGGGGAAAATCCTGCTCATGTAACTTCGGGCAGTGAAGGTTCATGTCATGAGGATATTCAAATCCATGAAAAGGATAGTGTGAAACTGTTGAAAGATGCTCTGCTTCTACCCCCTTATTCAGTTATGGTGCTGGTCGCTGTTTGCTATTAAACAATGACCAACACATCAATTTCCTTCAAGTGGATAAAAGCCAAGTGACTTAGTCAACACCAGAGAGATGTGTACTACTTTATTGCCCTCTAGTGGCCGTGAATGATTGGTTCATTATTCCATAAAGCTAAAATAAAGTGCTAATCAGTGGTAGACGCACACAATTCTTACACAAGTAAAAATCTTTATTTAGTTCAAAGAAGAAGTACTGAGGTATTTGATATTATCAGAATATCAAATTAAAAGTTCATGTTCAATATTGTTTTCTTGTATTTCAATGCTTCACTGCTTAACCTTGTTGGTGGTCTATCACTGCTCTCAAAGTGATGGTGATGAAGGTGAGTGTGAGGTGGCAGCTTTAGAATAATCCCTATGAATGTATTCTTAAATGAATGCAATTTACTCTGAGTGGACAAAATATTAGGGCAAGTGCTCTTTCCATGAAATCGGCTGACCAGGTGAATCCAGGTGAAAGCTTATTGATTTAATTTATTAAATCCACTTCAGTCATGATGGGGAGATGGAGCTGAATGTGAGGAAACTTGACAATCATGGACATGGATTGTGCAGAACAGGGTACTAATAAGAAAAAAGTCTATAAATAAATAATAATAAAAAACTCATGAACTCTGAACTCATCAAACCTTATTTTATAACTGATATAAATGTATTATATAACTACAGATGTTAGATATTGTTGGATTTAATAATGTGATACCGTCCCTCCTCTCCCCCCTCCAGACTCTATTCCTCTTGGCAATATCCCTCATCTTGTTGCAGGCTGCATCCATTCCATTCCCTTATTTTCCAAAATGATTCCTTCAGGACAAACATATGATATCTCTCCGTACACTATCTTTCTGGTTGTTTATTTGCTATTTCTGCTACATTTAAAACTTAGAGTGGGCAGTACCCACAAGTATATATCATACTGTACATGTGACCACCCCAATTACAAATATTTTCTATTGATGTACTCATAGTTTGTATCGTAATGATATTAGTAGTATTGATACCATATTTTTAATTGTAGCAGCACAATATTCATCAATAGAAATTACAAAATAGAAAACTGCATTTGAGCTTTACCCATCGGCATATTTCTACTACTGCTCCAAGGTTGCTGTGTTGCCAAAGGAGCCCATGCTGTGTTGGCATTCAGTGTTGCTTTTACAACGTCTACTGTACTCCTCTCTGTCAGTCAGCCCCACTGTTATTTCAACAATTACAGTAATCACACAGGAAACACAAACAGGAAAAATTAGATAAGGCGAGAGGCTGTTGGTGTTAAGGGGGAGCTCAAAGTCTCAATGGGGGTCATAAAGGAAAAAACAGGTCATGGGGGAGATGGATATATGAGTCAAAGTTGTGGTTGTGCTGATACCAAAGTCTAATTACTGTACGCAATAAGGTGCCACATATTGTCATCATGCAGGATCTTATCTGGGAACCAACCATCAAATAAAAGCCACACCAACATGGCCGTTCACTTTGCTGACAGTGCACACAAAATAGACACGAGGGAGAGCAGATGTGGATGAAAAGTTGTATCATTCCAAAATGAGATAATTAAGAAAGAAATTGGCCCAGATTCTTATAAAACGGCTGCTGGAATGAAAGTAAAGCACATATGGGTTACTTTTAAATTCATGGGTCATCTTAAGACCTTTGCCTAAAAATCCTTAAGTTTTGGAGGATAAAATCATCTGTGTTTGTAAAATATTGACTGATGAATGTCAGCCAGCATTTTTTCCTCCAAAATGCATATATATCATTCTTTGGAATGAAACCTACAAATTGTTTTAATACGAGTCAATATTATGTGAGGTCTTATTAGTCTGACACGGCTCTCCCTCTTCTTGATGTGCTTCCCTGGCTTTTTCCATTAACTTCAGTTTAATTAATGAGCCACACAAGCAGATGGTGGGGAAACCTTGGAGAGTTTCAGAGATTTCTGCATGTCTCTACAGAGTGTTTATGTGGCTTGTTTAGAAACTCTCTTTCAGACTAAGTCGCTCTAGACACGGCAGGGGAAACTCTCTTTCTCTCTCTCTCTCTCTCTCTCTCTCTCTCTCTTTCTCTCTTTCTCTCTCTCTCTCTCTCTTTCTCTCTCAACTCACACACATACACACACACACCCCACTACATTTCCAAGACTTTCCACATCCAGCATGACAATGATCTCTACCTCATCTACACCCAATTACTCACTGACCCTAATTGAATACTTGGCAGAGCAAGAGGGAGGTGATGGCGTGCAGTGAACTAAGGGATCATCAGTCTTGGTCATTGGTCCCATTAGGTAGCCTATGATGTCATTATCTAGTAGTGTAGAAGAAACAAATGCACAACATGTCTCATCATAAAGATGGCGTTTCAGCTTTTTGTTCATACCGATTTCAAAGCTGAGCACTGGCCCCAACACGTACAGCCTACCTACAAGGCCTGTGTGATTTGTCTAAATGCAGTTGTGATGTCCACTTCATGCTATAGCAGTGTGAGAAAAGTAGTAAAAGTTATTTTCCCAGATTTATTTTGAGGGTATGGTTGTGCGAGTTCCCTCAAATTTTAGGGATGTGAGAGTGCCTTTCTGTGGTTGAGGTCAAACAAGTATGTTTCCATGAGAGAGGGGGTTTTGCTTGGGTATCACATGCAAAGGGGTTTTCAGTTATATTTTGATGTTGCAAAACATTGCAAACATACACACTCACAGATCATGAGAGTGACATTGCAAATTGACTAACAAAAGAGAGGGAAGATGGAAGACACTTGCTGGGGTACAACTATATAGCTGCTTCTGTCCTAACAGGAACACAGACCATAGACCGTACTCACTAGTTCACCAGGTTAACAAAAACACATATGAAATCATGATGACTAAGCCCTGTGTCTCTCACATGTCTGCACACACACACACACACACGCAAACAAACAATCAAACAAACAAACTGGAAACGGTAACATCTGCACCCCATCATAAGATCCTATGATGATGAGTGTATGCGAGTCTGTGTGTGTAATACGTGTGTGATAAAAAAAAATGTAAAAGTAAAAATTCCGTTAATGGGTGTACCGTATACAGCGTTAGCCCTCACCCCAATATAACACTGGAGCATTTGGAGAGGGGACAGCTGTGGCTAAAGATTTACTCCACCTCTCCATAAAGCCCAGCCAAGGCAGCTGAGCTCTCAGCCTCTTCACCGCATCCTGGATCCAGGAGTAAATGAGTGCGGAGCAGTAGAGAGGACCTGGTCCGCCTTCAGCCTCTCCCAGGGGGTGAATTACGATTTCCCGAGTCTAGCTGAACCCAGGGAAATAGCCTGAATGGTCATCCATCAGCCTGGGTGTCTGCATCCTCCCGAACAATGTGTGACCCCTGGGCGCAGAGAGGGTCAGGAGAGGGGTGACTTCCACCTTCACACACACACACACACACACACACACACACCCCGCCCTTCACTGAGAAGTCCTTTCTTCAGAACAGTGGACCCTGTCTGGTAAACCACCACTGGGAGAAACTAAAATATGGTACTGCCCCACTGGGGTTCCGTTTACTATGTCAAACAAACAAAACTACATTTATCCTTGTGATGTGAATCAACACACAATTGATAGCAGCATCAGGCAGTTTCTCTGCGATTAGTCACTGTTTCCATTCATCACATCCAAAGTCCCCATGTCTGTCTTAGGAGACATCACAGATCTTAGCTGTAACCTTAATCTATTCAGCTAGAGATCCTTGAAAACATCCAATCAGGCTCCTTGATGTCTACATTAGTGTTGACTATGATATACAGTATCCTGGTGTGTGTTGTAGTTCACGGGGCCAGCTGATGACCCTGGCAGTTGTCTGTGCAGTGGACTGATGGTCTGTTGGTCAGATGATCATTAACCATGGCTGGTTGGTGGGAAGGTATATGATGCCGTATAGACTGAGTGGCAGTGTGGAGTGGGATGGGATCTATCTCTATCTCTGTCTGGGATCCTGACAGCTCTGGCTTTAGTCGGCACCCAGACCTCCTACACGCACATCTCACTGTTTACTGCCCCTTGCCTCGCTCTCTTCCCTCTCCACATCTATCATTTCAGCAAGACCACACGCACATACATGGCATACACAAATACACACAGACGAACACACACACACACACTCACACACAAACACTCACACACACACATCCTTGACCCATAACCCTACCCCTCACCACCTGACCTTAACCCTTACCCTAACCTAAACCTAAACCTCGAACCAAAAACCTAAACTCAAGTCCTAACCATAAACCAGCCCCTTGAAGAAATTACCTCACTTCGAAAAAATGTACTCCGACAATCTGCCACTGCAAACTGGTTCTCACAGGGATTGCAAAACAAGAACATACACACACACACTCTCACACACACACACACACGGATACATAAGCTCAACCAACTCACTCCTCACTCTAATATGACCTCCCCTGCGTCATCAAGCTCCCTCAGTGCAGATGTGTTGTAGGAGACAGATTGGAGCTCATTCCACACGCAATTTCCTGTAATAAAAGAGCAGTTTGAGAGGACGAGCTCTGAGTGAGCTGATGCCAGCCAGTGATACCTAGACACCGGGGAATTCTACCCCCGTCTGACCAGAAAAGATTGTCATCAGTGGACATTTATTGGGTCTTATAAATTTGATTGTGGTTTATCTCTTGAGAGTATATTTGATGATATATCAGATATTCTGAATATTGAAAGAAAAAATGCTCAGTTAGTGTGTTTCTGCTTGTGTGTACGTATTTGTGTGCATGTGCATGCACTCTGTTTATGTGTGTGTGTGTGGGCAAGGAGTTCTCCTCAATCTCCAGTGCGGAGAAGAAGGAGAGATTGTTAAGGTCCACTTTAAGAGCAGGAAGCACCCCCCTGCCCCCGATTTTCTTCCCTGTCCTGTCCATCCATCATTAGTCAGACTGACTGCAGCTCCCAGGCCCGTACAAACCCTAACCCTATCCCTACCCCTAACCCTTAAACCCAACTTGGCTTCTCCTCTCACCTTTCCCACATTAACTCACATTCTGGGAGAGGTAGAACATGAGTAGTTCTCTCTCTCTCTCTCTCTCTCTCTCTCTAAGAAGGGGGGAAGTGACCCTACCTCTGGCTGCATGCAAACTTGCCTGGGATGTTTTTTCTTCTTGCACTTTCTAACAATCTGCTAGCCCCTATACACTGTGAGAGCATCCATCTGTTTGGCTAGGGAGTAGTGAGGCTCTGGGTTATTTACACCTCTCATTTAGTGTGAGTGTGTGGGATAGTGCAGGGTGGGGGACTGTACTTGGACTGGGAATATCTTTGATGCTGACACCCATAGAATAGTTTTATACACAACGCTACTTCAAAGACTATGTTGTTAAAAATCAAAGTTACTAAAGTAGCTGCATATATTTTTTGTCATAAAAACTGTGAGTTAATAATGAACAAAAGTTTCACAAGGGAACTGAGTCATCAATAGGAATGACTATCTAAAGAATATGAAATGAGATTTTGGTGCTCTCTGTTTTTTCTCCCATTTTCTTGAGTGGATACCATCGGCTGAAGGTCGCTCTCTGAACATGAACATTACCACCAGGTCACACAGACAGGATGTTGATAACATCCTGCAAGACTCCACCTCCATCACTCTCTCTCTCTCTCTCTCTCTCTCTCTCTCTCTCTCTCTGTATAATGCATAAGCTAGAAAAAGATACACCAGAAAGATACAAAAAGTGTGTGTTTATGTGTGTGTGGGCGGTGGTACTCATCATTCTTCATCACTGCAAAGATGATAATGGGGTTGGGCTTTTAAGTGACACTGGGCACAAATGAGGTTAGCTGGCTGATTCACCCAGTGTCATCTAGTCTACCACCACTGTGATAAAATACACTTGATTCTTAGTAATGTAGGAAATCCCAGCATTGGTTAAGTTGTAGAAGTTCCATTTTGACTGTATACTGTATTCACTAAATATTAAGCAATACATAGTTTACGAGTTTCCGTGTAATCCAAAATAATTGGATTTAAACATATCAGGGATTTAAAGGTACCATATGTAAACTCCTTACTCAGACCAGTGATAGACTTCTGAGTGGACAGTAGAAACATTTCAGGGTGAAAGATTTTTCCCTGTATTTTATCAGTGTTCAATAATGTCATCCTCGGTTATTGTAAGGTTAAAATAACTAGCCTTCTTGAAAGGCTTTTTAGAGTGGCGACAAGTTTATTTGAATCTACAAAGCAGATTCATCCACAATTATTTTTGACTGAATTATTTCAGGGATTCAGAGCTGTACGTTTGACTTTGACGTCTTGAGACCCACACTGCCAACATCTTCTCTGTGGTGGCACTAATGCAATACAAGTCAAGACCAATTAATCAAGTTACTCAACAGCACTCAGCAGCATTGTATAAATGAGTATGAGGTTTATGCTGTGTTTACTCTCACGCCTCCCCCAGGTTGGCTGCTATCCAATGAGCCCAGGACTACTCAAGCCCCTAGTCGGGTCCAGCCTGTAGGCAGGCTCTTCCAGGCCTGATTACAATACTGTCACAAAATGACAGATGACGGCTCTAAGGAGCTCTATCTTTAGCTCTGGGTGAGGGCTGGGCTCCAGCCTCTACTAGGCTCTTAAGGGAAGGATGGAGGGATGGATAGGAAGGGAAAGACTGAGAGGACACGTAGAGAGAAAGTACGGCACTACGTGGGAAGAAAGTCATGTAAGTTGTCACAAGCATGTTGACAGAAAAGACTTAAGTGGAAAGGCTTCATTAGCCATCTCCTGTTTTGTAAAGGAGCACAAATACTCACATACACACATGCAAAATACAAACAGTATTGACTGCAGCAGTGACCGTCAGCAGTGAGTAATGGCGGCATATGTCTACAGCGAGTGTCTTGTGTGTCTTCACTCCCTATCACAGACACCGTTGTCTGTCAGTGGAGAAGACAAAGCAGCATTTACCCAGGTCTCCCTCCGTCTGTCCACCTCCCCTCTCAGGGCTATGTTGGTTTAACCCCGGTGGGCAGCAGGCAGGGCTGACAGCACCCAGACACTATCACGTGATTTATGGTCAGCTCTGAAAGTGGAGAGGAGATGACCACTCAGATTTGACCCCTGCCGTCTTATCAACCACTCATCAAGAAGTAGAGAACACTCCAGACTTATCATCGTTTACTCATACACATTAAACCACGAGGCCTGCACTTATAGTAGTTGTAGTAGTAGTAAGGAGTAGTAGCTTCGTCATCTCTTAGGTGGAGTTAGTTTTTACAGTTACTAATCAACATCAACAAATGAAAAGATACTGATAAATGCTGTAGCCTACAAACACAGTAATAATACTGCATAAATGATGAAGACCAATGACTAATTTTGGAAAGCCTCTTTGACTTTTGAGAGACAACGCTTAAACCATGCAGCCACTGCACTGCAGCGTAGTCATCATTTGAGTATGTTTGGGTATGACAAGGTATGGTACTTGTCATGCCTAAGCCCAAGTGAGTCCAAATTTGACCCAGTAGTTTTCAAACAATTTATGGACTGGACTTTACCATACCTTAGAGTTTAGTGAACTGACGCACCCGTGTTGCAATGGAAATTTACTGCACTAGACATGAACATTATTTGGTGCTGATGTACTGTAGGTTTTTCTGCAGAGCAATGCAGTGTTTCTCCAGTAGGGGGAGTCCTGGACAATGGTATAAAACCACAGGAATACTGTTTATAATCTACAGTGCCTCACCACTTGGAAAGCTACAGGAGTAGCTCATCATCATGATACTCCTGAACTAACACGCTGGTCACAACATAAAATCACGAGATACTTAAGATGTGACAATTAAAATACAGAGTGGAGACATTTCAAATGTCTTATTTTAAAGCCTTCTAAAATTATGACTAGAGAATCATGATGTGAAATCCCTGCTAATTCAGCCATAGTAGATATTATATGTATACCTGGTGATTTCTTTTCCAACCCAAAGAAAAAGAAACATTTTTCCACAGGGTTCACCGCAGAACATCTTTCAAAACAAGCACTGGGCTGGGTTTGAGGTGATGTAAACATGGATCTATTTCTGTGGCTATGACACACCGTGGTTTCTCTGGAAAGGGAACAGCAGCCTGAACATCACAACAAAGGAGGCCACACAGACAGCGGTGGTTAGAGCATCTCTCTGGACCCAGACATAGACAGACAGATGGATAAAGAGAGGGATGGAGGGAAAGACTATAGTTGCCAAGTACAATGAATGTACAGAAATACTGTATGTCTCAGTGCCAGTGGTGCAGGGACACACAGCCAACTCAAAAGGTTTCAGTACATGCTGATGTGCATGGTACATGACTATAGGATGTCACTTACAATGGTAACAGACATACTCTAGACGATAAACTATACATATCACTCATCAAATGTCTAATATCCAATACTTGTGTGAATTTGGGCACCATGGAATACACAGTGGTTTCAGTGGCAGAGAGTGCAGTGAGTGACCATAGAAAGGGAGAAAGACAGAGAGAATTTAATTTCATACAAACATCAGGTACACCATAGAGAATAAAGAAGAGAGAGACACATGGTGGAGAGCTGGAGAGGAAGAAATGAGCCAGATCACTGTGGTAAAGTCACCCTGACACAGAGACACAGAACAGACAAAAAGCTCCCCCTCGTAAAGTCAGCAGTGAGACTTCAGCAATCTGGCACACACCGGCACACCGACACACCGACACACACACACACACACACACACAAACACACACACACAACCAAGTGTCCAGAGATGCACACCGTTTGAAACCCTGAACGATAAATACAAATACAGTACCAGTCAAAAGTTTGGACACACCTGACTGTTTCTCATGATCTTAAAGACATTTTGATCTAAAGGCTTGATGCTTAAATGCTTGAAATTAGTTTGTTAGACAAATATAAATAGTGAAGTTGATCCCTATGTATGAATTTCTTTTCAAAACTAAAATTTAAATAAAAAAAAAGTTTTCATTTAGAACTTGAAATTTTAAATTTAGAGGTGGATAATGTTGAAGATCAATGATTAAATCATGATTTTAAAAGCACACATAGTGATTGTGGCCTTTAAAAGTTAATTTGTGGAATTTCTTTGCTTGTTAATGCCGAATGCCAAAGGGAGGCTACTTTGAAGAATCTAAAATCTAAGATAGTATTGATTTGTTTAACATTTTTTTGGTCACTGCATAATTCCTTTCATGTTATTTCATAGTTTTGATGATACTATTATTCTAAAATGTGGAAAATAGTAAAAATAAAGAGAAACTCTTCTATGAGTAAGTGTGTCCAAACTTTTGACT